>JAODAL010066035.1:0-17948 GCA_025379985.1 Phyllomedusa bahiana
TAAAAACCCACTATTCCCAAACCTGACAAACCTGCAGATATAGTCGGTAGTTATAGACCAATCTCCTTACTGAACAACTATATAAAATTTTATTCAAAAATTCTTGCAAACCGTATAAGCAAATTTTTGCCCTTACTTATCCATAAAGATCAGTCAGGGTTCGTTAAAAACCGCCAAACAAGTGATGGAATTAGAAAAGTGCTAGACGTCATACAAATAGTTAATCTCCGAAGAACCCCAACACTTCTGCTTTCACTCGACGCAGAGAAGGCTTTTGATAGGCTCAATTGGACCTATCTCAGAGCTGTACTTTCCAAGTTTGGCTTCGAAGGTCCAATTCAGCAAGCAATCATGGCTTTGTACTCCAACCCTTCCGCGAGAGTTTTTCAATCTGGTTTCATGTCACATCCCTTTTGGATTTCTAATGGAACAAGACAAGGCTGCCCGCTATCCCCCTTAATTTATATCTTATGTGTGGAACCTCTGGCAGAATTAGTCAGGAATTCTAATGCTATTCAGGGAATACTTATTGGCAATACAGAACACAAACTCAGCCTATTCGCAGATGATACTCTCATTATCTGCTCTAAGCCAAAATCATCAGTGCCTGCCTTGATTAGCATTTTAGCCGAATATTCTTCTATCTCATATTGCAAATTAAATCAGACCAAATCGGTGGTCCTTCCACTTCACGTTCCGGAAGAAACCCGCAGGAAATTATCTAATTTAAATTTTATATGGTCTCAAGATTATATAAACTATTTAGGAATAAATTTTTCCCGATCTCTAGATCAAACCATAAATACAAACCTGGGCGACTTGTCATCAAAATTCTCCTCGGAAATTGGTAGGATGCATAAACTCCTTTTGTCGTGGATGGCGAGAATAAATCTCACTAAAATGATATTACTACCTAAATTTTTGTATGTAGCCAGATCTTTACCCTTCCTGTTCCCCATTCCCCTGATCAACAAACTTCAATCTCAAATACTACACTTTATTTGGAGCTCCAAGAGACCTAGGTGCAAGAAAAAATATCTATACTTACCTACTAGAAAAGGAGGAATGTCAGTACCACAACTGCTCAATTATAATGTAGCTTCAGTATTAGATCCTTTAAAATTCTTTTGGCTAGCCCCGGACTCTCAAGGTTGGTCACATTTAGAAAACTGATGGGTTTCTCCCTTCACAGTCAAGGACATGTTGATAGCTACCAGTTTGGGGATCGTAGTCCCCCAACCGGTGTTAATGTCCCTAGTTCATGCTCTTAAAGCTTGGCACAAATATGTAATTCCTAGAAACTGGGTTCACATCACAAAAGAAAACTGCCCTATATCAGTGGTTCAGGTTAACATACCAATATCAAATTGGTTAGCCAGAGGTATCCAAATGGTGGGCGATTTATTTAAGGAAGGCTCCCTGCTACCCTTTTATGAACTAAAAACAATCTATGGTCTATCGAACTCCTTCTTCTACCAATACTTGCAAATAAGACACGCTTTCCAGTCTTGGAAGTGGGTTACCCTCTCCCTATTACACTCCCCCTTCCATAAGCTTCTGCTATATCAAAAAGGATTTGACAAAGAGCTATCTATTATCTACACCCTCATGTTGTCTAAAGAGACAGACTCCAAACCGTTTTATATTTTGAAACGGGAGGAAGAACTAGGCTGTTCTCTCTCGTGGGATACATGGTTGACTGCTTCCAACTGAGTTGTGAAATACTCTAGATGTATCAACCATCTTGGAAATAAAAAAAAAAGATTTATTGAGGTGGTACCTAAACCCTACCCGAGGGCTCAAGTTTTTCCTTTCGGGTTCCAAATTATGCGGAGGGGTTTGTGGAAAAAACCGGGAAACATTTTTCCCACATGTGGTGGTATTGCCCAGTCATTCAGGAATTAGGGGTCCAAAATCCGCAAATTTTCTAGACGAAGTCTTTTATTGTCATATCCGTTAAAAACCCAAAATCTAGCATACTTTGATGTTTCCTTGGATGACTTTTCCCGTCCCCTTAGAAAAATCCCCCGCAAAAAATTTCCTAAAGCACAAGACTCGCCAAGCCTTTTCACGGGAAAACCAAATCTCCCCAAAAAAAAGAAAGAAAATTATAGATAGAGTTAATTTTTAATATTTAAAAGTGAAACTTCTTGGGGTTTTTTCCCCCCAATTTTGTGTTTAAAACAAAGAACGCGTTTGGTTTTTTTGGACAGAGTCCAAAATATTTTTTTTTAAAAAAAAAAAAAAAAAAAAAAGGGGCTTTTCCGGGTCTCATGTTCCTTAAACAAAAAAACTAAGCCCTACGCTTTGGTCTTTTTGTGGTTATTTCTCCCCCTTGTTTGGATACTCACATTCACTCCCTTCTCTCCCCCCCAAGAACTAATATGCCCATTTGTTCCTAAAGAAAAGGTATAAAAATTACTGGATTTGTGACCTGGACACTTGTTTATTTGATTCTTAATGTTACTGATGCTCTAAGCTCAATGAGCCTTGTTGTTTGTGTTTTATTCCCTTTCCCCTTTTCCCTTCTGTATCACCAATTTTATGTAAAATTTAATAAAAACTATATGGTTAAAGAATGGGACAGGCCTGGACCTGAAAGATAGAACGTGAAAGTTTCATGAGATTTTAACATCCCACACACAACATTCTGATACTGTAGTAAAAAATTTAGCAAAACATATTGCATTAACGGCAGCAATTCGCAGATATATTAAAAGTTTTGTGCAAGTTATGCAATGTGTTTTGCTGCTCTCGCTATAAAATGGCAATCAATTTAAAAAAAATGTAATTTGTAATAACAAAAATAAAAAAAATTTACATACATTTTCTGCCATGTGCTTGTTCTTTTACCAAATTAAAAAAAAAAAAAACAGTCACATGGCAGCATAAAAACATTTCAGAGAAAAAAAATCTGATACCAATACAAAAGTGTCATAAGTGTCAGTCTGAAAAATCAGAATCCTGAGTTTCATATAGAAGTAATACAGATTGTCCCCCTGCATATACAATAGGATCTATTGTACACTCAGGGGGAGATTTTTCATGATACTTTTCATGACACTTTTTGTAAGCATTAAACACATTGCACACAATGCATACAAAGTAGGAATACAGCCTGCTACCCACCACTCCCTCCCCTCCTTTATAAATATTCACAGATTTGTAAAACATCGCAAACACATGGCATATTGCAGTGCATACTGAAATCACTACAATATGCCATGCAAACAAACATCATAACATGTCATTTCTTCATGGCACTACAGTGCCATGAAGAATGCATGTCAATGGGTCCAGCAGGCTGCTGCCCCCCCCCCCTTCAAGTTCCCATACACACAGCGTAATTGCAGGAGCACTTAATGCCCCACAATACGCTGTGTGAACATACCCCAAGTTTTAGGACTTACCTCTGATATCAGGGCTCCTACGTCCAACCTCATGCGGCAGTAGACTGATGGTCTCCGGGACATGTTTCCTCTGTACAATCAGGTCCTCCTCACCTCTAGGCATGCAAGTGGCTTTGTGAGGAATATTAGGTGCAAAAATCATATTCTAGCATAGTTCCCTCCCCAAAAATTGATACAAGACCAGACAGTTGTCAGGACTACAGACTGACCTATAATTGAACCCAGAACGGATTTGCGGCGGTTTCCGCTGCAAATACGCGTCACACAAGTGTGGCGCGTACTCGGGACTGATTTGCGACGGAATTAAGTGACATGTGCATTGTTTTTCCGTCCGGATTGCCGCCGTCAATCCGCGGCGGCAATCCGGCACGGAAATATGTGTCGTGTGAACGACGAGCCGTATTTTCTATTGAAATCAATAGAAAATGGGCTGTTACTTATTTCAGACGGATTTCAGCCGTATTTGCGGAACGTCAATATGGCGGCAAATCCGTTGCGAAGTAAGCCGTGTGAACATGGCCAAAAGTTACTATTGCAAAAAAAAAAAAAAACAGTGCATTTAAATTACATATATTTATACACAAGTTAAACCAATGAAAGAAGGCTAGAAATACACAAATTACATACAAACAATACCCTTAATACTGGTAAAGCAGATCATGACATACATTTAAGCCTGCTGGTTGACGTGTGCCTAATACAAATATCCATTTTGCTTCTCTAGCTAATAATTTATGTCTTAGGTTACCACCTCTAACGGATTGTGTCACTTTTTCGATACCTATAATTTTCATGTAAGTGGTTTCACTGTTGTGTACTTCAATGAAGTGTTTTGCTACAGCTGACATACCAGGTTTCCATTCTGGTTTGTGCAATTCTGATATATGCCGTTAACAAGTGTGAACTTGTGCAGCCAACGTATTGCACATTGCATTTGACACATGTGATTTGATATACAACATTTTTGGTATTGCAGTTTATATATTGAAAAATTCGGTATTGTTTGTTTGTAGTAGTTGATGTAAACTTGTCTGTAGTTTGTATATATTTACAACAAATACAGATATTGTGGCCACATTTGTGGCTACCTTGAAAATGTAGCCAATTTTTCTCATTATTTTCTTTAGTAGAAAGAAATAAACTTGGCGAAAGAATAGACCCTATTGTGGGACCTCTTTTTGGTACAAAGTATTGATGACAGGCTCTGATGTCTATATAAAATAGGTAGATGTTTTTTTATTATGCCAACTATTTTAGTGTATTGTGGTGAATACTGCGTAGAAAAAGTAATTTGTTGTTTTTTATCTTGTATTTGTATTTTTTTGCTGGGTCTAAATAATTGTTCACGCGTTATTTTTTCAACTTTATTTTTGGCTACGTTTAATATTTTGTCATCATATCCTCTTTCTTTTAGCCATAATGTAGCTTGTTTTTCTTGGTTAAAATATTCTGCTGTACAGGTTGTGTTTCTTTTTATTCTAATGTATTCTCCTAGTGGTATGTTGTCAATTACATGTGATGGATGACATGAAGTGGCCAGTAACATCGAATTTTGGGCTGTTGGTTTGCGATAAGGTACTACTGTAATGGTTCGATTGGTAGAGATTGTAAGAGTGATATCAAGAAAATCTATTTCACAGGAATGGAATTTGTGAGTGAAAAATAAGTTCATTTGGTTTTTATTAATATAATGAATAAAATTATTGATATCCTGTTCTGGACCTTCCCATATCAGGAGGAGGTCATTAATAAATCGCCCATACCACCGAATATGGGAAGAATATGGGTTGGTTTCTGAAAATAAGTATTGACTTTCCCAAATGCACATATATATGTTCGCTAAAGATGTCGAAAATTTAGTCCCCATAGAGGCGCTTTTTGTTTGTAAATAAAATATACCATCAAACATAAAATAATTGTGCTGCAAAAGAAATTGTGTAGCAATATTTAAGAATTCTAGGCCTATAAGTCTCTCTATGAGGTGAAACATCTTCTCCCTGGACCTAAGATAAAAAAAAGTATATGTGTTGAGGGTGAATATACACACTTTCGTACACATATATGCATGAATTAACATACTGGCCAAAAACACAATTGTCAACACATTTTAAAG
The DNA here is from genome assembly GCA_025379985.1 of Phyllomedusa bahiana. Taxonomy (NCBI): domain Eukaryota; kingdom Metazoa; phylum Chordata; class Amphibia; order Anura; family Hylidae; genus Phyllomedusa; species Phyllomedusa bahiana. The sequence goes on from JAODAL010066035.1 coordinate 5,524, forward strand.
TTTAGACAAGACAGAAGAATTGATAGTATGTAAACAGACTGTAGTAGATATCATGTATTTAAAGGGGGTTTAAGGTGTGTAAAACCAGTTAAAGGAAAACCAATTTGAAAAGGGAAAAACACTAAAAAGGAGGTGCCCCCCATTTTAAAACTAAAAAAAAAAATAAAAAAATTTGGGGGTAAAAAAACAAAAAAACAAAGTAATTTTTAATCGAAATACTACACCCAAGCAAATTCAATACAGAAATTGTCCCTTTTCCCCCAAATATCACACATTTTTAAAAAATGTTTGTAAAACAAAAAAAAATTTGAGGGGCCAGTATACTAGAAATTCTTGCATATTGTATATATACTTTGATGTTATGATAGCACTTTTTGTACATTAATATTTGAAAAGATAGAGTACTCTCTAATATCGTTTTTCATATTTGGGGTTTTCTCTGTGTACCTAGGTTGTGTGTGATATTGAGGGACATGGACAATTCTGGTGTTTAATTTCCTGGGTTGTCACTATTTCTGTTTAAAAAGAGTATTGTATTGTGATTTTGAACATTTAACACCCGTGTTTTTAGCTTTTTAGTGTTTTTAAATGTCTCTATGGATAAATAAAAATAATTGTCTTACTGTTATTATTGGTGTACACCACCTTCATGGTGTGTTTCTTTTATTTTTGTGTGCTAAAAACCCCAAAAAAAGGGGAAAGGGTTGAAATATAACTAAATGTTGAGCGATTTTATCGACAAAGTTAAATCGGCCCCGGTTTTTATGGGAACGAATTTTAAAAGTCCCCAAAAATAATTTTGGTGAAACTCTGGAATAATCATTAAAACGCCCATTTTTTGCCGCTTGCTGTCATTTTGGCACCAGGGAAACAGCTTACAAAAAGAGCAGGGGGGAGCTGTTTTGTTCAAATCTTACTGGGATGTGTATGGTTTTTGATTGGCTGGAAAAAACACATGAACTCCGGGTTTACATAGAACAAAACCCTTTCCGTTCTTTATCAATTTTTTGTGTCAGTGTCTCAAGGGGTAGGGGGCCCTGCGCTCGGGCCCCTGTCCAAACCCTCACAAAATTGTTCTATTTGTTACACAGGGGCTATGCTTTTTAGCTGTGAAAATTTGAAATTAGGAAATTAGAGATTTGCGGGGGTTTTTAGGGGACTTTTTGGTGAGAATTTTAAAGGAGCATCTAGCCCCCCGTAAAATCATGGGGGGGGGGGGGGGGGGGCGGGGCGAACACAGGGAAAACCCCTTTTAAAAGGGAAATGATATTGTTTTCAGCCCCGGGCTTTGTTTAGGGCCCCCGCCTTGCCAAAGGGTTTTAAATTTAAAATTTTTTTGTTTTAAATATTTTTTTTTTATGTTGGGCAGCCTGGAAAATTATTTTAGGTACAGAACTTTTTTAGTAAAACCTGCAAAAAATCCACTTTTATTAAACCGTATACATTTCAGATAGGTGTTTTTTCACTTTTGCCCCGTCCAGCTTTTTTGAAAGGCAAACCTTTCAATTAAAATTTGAATTTTCAGCAATTTTTTTCGTTAACCCCCAGGTGTAAATTTTTTGGGGCAAAAAAAAACCGTTTTATTACCCGTATACATTTTCGATACGTTTTTTTTTCACTTTGGGGCGTCCACTTTGTTATAAAAGGAAACCCTTTCCCCCTTAAATTTAATTTCAGCAATTTTGGGCCCTCACTGCAGGGGTTTTTTTTTAGGGGCAAAAAATTTCCGTTTATTATCCGTATACATTTTAGATAGGGGTTTTTTCACTTTTGCACAACCGCTTTGTTGATAGAGGCACCCCCACTTAAATTTGAATTACTCAAAATTTTTTCGTCACCGCAGGGGGTATTTTTAGGGGGCAAAACTTTCCCCTTTTATTATCCGTATAATTTCAGATAAAGGGGTTTTTTTTCCCCTTTTTCCCAGCCAAAATTTGTTGATAGAGGCACCTTTGCCCTTTAAAATTTTTAATTCGCAATTTTGTTGTCACCGCGGCGTATTTTTTTGGTTTCAAAAATACCTTTTTTTTTATCAGTAAACATTTAGATAGGTGTTTTTTTACTTTGGCAAGTCCAGCTTTTTGATAGAGGCAAACCCTTGGGACATAAATTTGAATACAGCAATTTTTTCGTCACCGGGAGGGGTTTTTTGGGCAAAAAATACCGTTTATTATCCGTATACATTTCCCGATAAGTGTTTTTTTTACTTTGGGGCATCCACTTTTTTTGTAGGGCACCTTTTTCACTTAAAATTTTTAAAAACCCGCAATTTTTGTCACCCCAAGGTTTTATTTTGGGTGGTGTTAAAAATCCATTTTATTATCCGTAACATTTCAGATAGGGGTTTTTTTTACTTTTTCCCCCTCCCGCTTTTGTTCATTGAGGCACTTTGGGACTTAAAAATTTTAATACAGCTATTTTTTTCGTCACTTTCAGGGGTAATTTTTAGGTGCAAAAAAAAAACCGTTTTTTTTATCCGTTTACATTTTAGATAGGGTTTTTTTTACTTTTGCCCCGTCCAACTTTTGTTGATAGAGGCACCTTTCCCCTTTTTAAAATTTTTAAAACAGCAATTTTTTTTCGTCCCCCGCCCGGTGTTTTTTGGGTTTGGTTAAAACTCCACTTTTTTTATCCATATACATTTTTGTTTCTTAGGTGTATTTTACTTTGGCCCCAGTCCAGCTTTGTTTATAGAGGCACCCTTGCACCTTTTAAATTTTTAAAAACAGTAAAATTTTTTTTTGATTTGGGGGGTTTCGATAGCTGTGATTTGTAGTCTTTAATAAGAAACTTTTTCCAAAAAAGCTTCCAAACCCCTTTTTCAAAAATTTTTTCCCTTTTTGAAAAGGAGCCAAATTTCAGGTGGTTTAAACGAGCAAAGAGGGGGGTAGGGCCCCTGGAGGGGAGAGGTTTCGAGAGAAGGTGTCCTTCCTTTCGGGATAACCCCGCATTTCCCGCAGATCGTCGTTTTTCAGGGGCCCCCCAGGCCTGTCATCCCCTGGGCAGGGCCCCTGTGGGAAACTCGTTAAAGAACCCGCGGTTTTCCCAAATTTCTTCAGGGGGGTTTAAAGCAACCCCGGATTCCCCCGCCCGTCTTTTCCTCCTCTTTCCCCCCAGTCACGGCCCAAAATGTCGTCATCACATCCCTCCAAAAATTTAAGCGAAGGCAGCCCAAATTTCAAAATGTGTACCCACCCCTGTGGGTAATCCTTTTTCCCGAAACCTTTTTGAGACAAAAAAAGTGGTTGGGGTCCCGAAGGGATGTTAAAAGATTTAAGGAAAGGCCCAAAAAGGTTTATTTTGTCTGCTTGACCGCCCCGTTTTCTGATGGCCATAAAGGAGGAGAAAGGGAAACCGGGCAATCGGCAAAAATCCCCCCCGGCGGCACGCCCTTTCAGTCCCCCTTGCTTTTAGCCTGCAGCTCCTGGATGCAGAAATTTGGACGACCAAGCACCCGGGGTTTAAAGATGATGATGAGGGCAATTTCGGATTTAACGTGGCTTTTTACAGAAATTTTCCTTGCGAGGCCTGCAAAACACTGGCCCAGGAGGAAGACGATTGGGGGAGTTCCCTATGGGTCCCCCCCCTCAAAAAGGGGGGAGGGCGGTTTGCAGAACCCGCTGATATGATTTCCCCCACCCCCGGTCCCGCGGAAACCCCCCTTTCCCCGCTTATCGCCGCCCAAAAAAGGGCCAGGAAACCCCCAAACCTGGGCCCTCTTTGAGCAAGCCTCTGATACCCCTTTAATGTCCCTATTCCGCCCTTTTGCCGTAAACGCATAAGTAGAGGGCAAAAAAATCTTAAATTTTAACCAACCAAACAAAAGTCTAAATCCCCTTTCAGCGAATGCATGAAATTGGGAAAAGGAGGCCCAAAACTTGGCCCCAAAAAAGGGGCCCAAACCCAGCCGGGTTCAACCAAATGTCCCCACCCTCTGTCTCCACCTCCCCCTCCTTCCCCCGCCCACCAACAAGCGTTTTTCCCCATGCCCAAAGTCTCTCAGGAAAACCTGTTTAGGGATCACCTCCCCTTCAGCCCCCCACCGCGGCCCCAGTAACCCCCCAAACACCAAACCCGAGACCCACCCAACCCCTTCCTTCCCCAGTTTGACGGCCCCGCACGCCGTACAGCGGCCAGTCCCAGCAGCCAGCCTTCCTTTTTTCCAGGTTTGGGGGCGAAGAAACAATTTAACCCAAAACCCTCCCAAAAACCCCAAAAGCCTAAATCAAAAAGAAAAATGGAAAAAAAACGCTCACCCGGGACCCCCGTTGATGGGGTGTTCAAAAAGCAATCCTTCCCCGCACGGTGCTGCGGGGAAAAGGGGATCCGGCGGGAGACGCCCCCAAAAAGAAAAATTTTGGTGATGAAAAAAAGGGGGTTTTTTCCCGCACTCGTGTCCCCGATATAATCCAAAATTTGGGCCAAAAAGGGAAAAAAAATCACTTTTTTGGGGGAGATAAAAAAAAATTAAAAATGCATAGCTACAAAATTTTAACCCTTTCGAGCCCTGCCGGGCTTTATCGTAAAAAAGTTGTTACATTTTAAAAGCCCACAGTGGCTCGAAACGCGTAAAATTTTTTAGCTATGCTTTTAAATTTGTTTTTTTTTTTACCCCAAAAAAAGTGCGTTTTTTCCATTTTGGATCATTTTGGGTTATATCTGGACATGAGTGCCGGAACAAAGGGCCCTTTTTTTCATACAAACCAAAAGCCTAAAAAGTCCGGAAAAGCCCAAAGGGGTTTGGCCCTTTGGGAAAAAATTTCCTTCCCCCCTGGTTGGGCACAGATTGGGGTTTCCCCCACGTCATTTGGCCCCTTTTGCCCCCCAATTTCCAAGGCCGAGCCCGGCATTTTTTTTTTCCCGAAAAGCCGGGCCCTGCCCTTTGGGCCCGCCACGTGTCATCTTTTAAAATTTTAAAGGTTTATTGTCCGGGGATTGTGGAAAAGTCCATCTGACCCCGAAATGGGGCTAGTAACACGGGCCAAAAGGCCGCAATAAACCCCTGTGCAGCTCACTGGGTGAGCTGGGGGGATGTCTCTGTGGGCGGTGGCTTCAGGTTTGGCCCCAAAGTCTTCAAAAAACCGCAAGGGGTGGGGGAGGGGTTTTTCCCCCAAAATCCTTTTTGGGGGCAAACATGGGCCCAAGAAAACCGGCCCCGGGAGAAATTAAAACTGTCTTGGAAAAAATGAACAAAAGGTCAGGAGTGAGGTTTGGGTCTCCCAAAGGGGACCGAGCGTGGCTGGGTGACAAGAACCTTTTTCCCGGCCAAGGGGGGGGTGGGGGGGAAAAACGGGCGAAATTGCTGGCCGCCCTTAAGAAACGGTTTGGGTGGGGAAAACCCGCTGGCAATGTATGAAAACCCTTTTGTCCAGAAAAAAATTTTAAAAAAACTACCCCGGGGCTGGACTGCCCCCTGAGAAAAGGGTCGAGGTCTGAAATTCGCACTTCCGGCCCTTGACCCTGCTTCGTCCCCCCTTTCAGCGTTGGAGCACCCGTCAGCCTCCCCATCAACCGTTTTATTTTTGACTTGGCACATTTCCCGGAATTTTCCCCTCCACAGCTCCAGCCCAAATTTTGGCAGTTTTTGCAATGCCATTAGCAGTACGAAGTGACACTGGCCCGACAAGCACGGTTGGGGGAAAACCCCCGGGGTGGAGCCCCCGAGGTTTGGAGGCGGGGAAAGAGCTTGCACCCTCCTTGCCAGGTTTTGAAGAAGCCACCAAAAAAGGGGGGTTTTGGGGCAAATTTCCCTTGTCAGTGAGCATTGTGGTGGCCTTTGTTTTTGGGAAAGAAAACCGTTGGAAAACTCTGAAACATCATCCCGGGGAGCGACGGAGGAGGAGAGGGCACAAATGCGGACACGGAGCCTTTCTCTCCGGTTGAATCCACAAGGCCCGACAGTTTTTCCCTTTTTTTCAATTTTTCATTAGGCAGGGTTCGGGGGCCAGGGCCAAAATTGGGAAGGCAGCGCCAAACCGCTCTTTAGGGTTTCATATCTCAGGCAAGTCAGGGCCCGTGTTGAAGCTGTTGCCGGAGGGGGGGGCGGGGAAGGAGGAGGAGGAAAGGGATTCCCAGGGCAAAAGACTTTTCCCGAAATTTCCCCCGCCTTGGGAAAAAGGGGTTTGGGGCGAAATTTTAGGCGGAGGAGGAAAAAGAGAAGATCATTTGTAGTGCCCCTCGCCCCAGAGGGTTGGAAAAAAGGCTCCATCCTCACAGAGTGTTTGGATGCTCCATTCCCTCCAAAATGATCATCGTTTTTAAGGGCCCATCAAATGAACAAAGTTACTGGGTGGCCCCCCCTCCGGGATCCCGGTAAAAAAAAAACTCGCCTTTTTACCCACCAAATAGAGAGTAAAATGCAGGAAATGGAGCCTTGGATTGATCACTGGGACATTTTTTTGCTCTGTTCCGTTCTTAAAATTGTCACGGTGGGAACAACATCAGGAGTGACAGCGTAAGTCCCCAAGTAGCCGTAGCGGCAGCAGCAGCAGAGCAAGGTGGCAAAAGCCTAAGGGGAAACCTTGGCAAATCTTTATTTACCCCCTCCCCCCAAAAGCGAATGCAGGGCACAATAAACCACAGGACCAGCTTAAGTCGGGGTGCACGACATCTGCGTCTAACCCGATTTTTTGTATGTGTTCGGACCATGACTTCGGGGGTATCCAAAAGGACAAAAGGGCCCCGAGCTCGCCCCCCATAGAGTGTTGCCTGCCAGCAGCAGCATCATATCTGAGGGGACCTTCAGCACAGCTGGAAAAAACATTACAGACAAAACGCACCCGGCTTTTCCAAGAAAATTTGGATCGTTTGCCTTTCATCAAATGAATCGGGCATGGATCTCTGAGGGTTTTGGGCCCCCAAATCCCGAGGCAGATTAGTTGCGGTTACTTCACATTCCCTTCAAACAGAAAGGGTCCTTAAAAACTTTTTTTTAAAATGTTTCATTTTTTACTGCAATTTTTTTTCTCGTCCCAAACAGTTTCATTTTGCGGGTTTTGCTGTGAGGAACGTAAAAGAAAACAAGGTTTCAGACAACACCAAAATTCCCATTTCTTCTTTATTTTTAGAAGTTTTTCGCATTGTAAATGGTTTTGAGGTCTTTTTGTGTGAGATACAGTTAATTATGGTCCTTTGGGAACAGAAATGTGGCTTTAAGGGGGCTTTCCCCCATCACTTTTTTAATAGTGGTGAGAAGTCAATTTTAAAATTTTTGGGGTCATGTTGCTGTGAATACAGCTTAATCTTGGTCCTTTGGAACGAAATGGGGCTTTTAAGTGCTTTTTTTCCCTAAAAAATTTTTTAAAACAGGGCTGAGAATTTTTTTTTTTAAAATTTTTTTTTGGGGGGTATGTTCTGGAGTACAGCAATAATCATGGCCCTTTGGGAACAGAAATTGGCCCAAATTTCTCCCCACAATTTTTAACAGGGGCGAGAAGTCATTTAAAGACTTTGTTCTAAAAATTTGTAAAAATGCCTCAAGGGTATTTTTAAAATTTTTTTGGGGGGCTTTTGCGTACATGCGCTAATACCAGTCCTATTAAAAAAAGTTTTTTTTAAACAACATTTGTTTCAAAATTTATCAAAAGGGGCTAAAGGGGTCATGTTTTAAATTTTTTTGGGGTTTTTTTGTGGACATGCAGCTTTTCTACAGGTCCTTTATAAAAAAATGTTGTTTCTAACAGACATTTGTTTTCACAATTTCAAAAGGGTGGGGAGGGTTTAAAAAAATTTGGGGCATTTTGCCCTTAAAATTTTTGCAGCTTAACTACAGCCCCTTTTTTAAAAAAATTTTTTACAATAAAAAAAGGAAACATAGAATGGTGGGGTTCCATCAATTTTAAAAATGTGTTTTCTAGAATTAAACTACTAAAAAACTTTCATGTAAAAATACTGGGTTTAAAAAAAAAATTTCCCCTGAACGACAAGGGGAGGTACAGGAAAAATTGACAGATGTGGTTATTCAGAGGACATGGAGCATGGAGCACGGACAGAGAAAAAGAAAAGACAATTTTTCCCGCAGTTTAGTAAAATGAGAAAAAAAACCAAGAAAAAAAAAACCTGGGTGGCAGGAGCGTTAACCACCCGTATTTCAAGTGAAGCTCAATTGGTCCGCACTAACAGAGGGGCAAAACGCTACCAGGTCTTGATGTTACTGAGAAAGGGGGAAGTCTTACCTCAATCTTCGCACCTTTCTTCAGCAGATGTTTTCGTTCTGCGTCATAAGGGCATTTTTAAACCGTGTTTAAAAAGATGAGGGCCAGCCTGGGGTCCCCACCGCACCCACTGTAACCCGGCCCCTGGCAAACTGAACCCTTGTGTTAATAGATACGGGCGCCCACCGGGGGTCTCAAAACCCCACCCCTGTAAGTTGGCCTGGGAGCCGTACCTTTGGTTTTTAACAGTGGTAAAGGCAAACACTGGCTTTTCCCTTAGGGGCCCAAAGGGGGAGGAAACTTCCAAAAAATTTTTCTAAAAAAAACAGATTTTGAAAAAAGGGGGGATCTCTGTGAGGTTTAAATATGTCCCAAAAAGGGGGTCCAGGGGGTGGACACAAATTGCAAAATTTTAGGCTTTTAAAAATTTTTTGGGTTTGGAGTCAAAATGGGGTTTACATCATTTGATTTCCAGTGGTTTTTCGGTCCCCAATCACTGAAGAAGGAAATTTGGGGGGGAAAAAAGGAAAAACCATTGAATTGATTTGGGTGAACCACTCCAGAAGCCCCGGAAGGGGAAAAAGTCTTCTAATAAAAAGGGTTTTTGGGGGATGTTTAGGGGCATTTGTATTACTTTTGGGGTGTGGAGGAATTAATACCCTCTTCATTTAAAAAAAACCTTTAAAAAAAGGGAAGGGGGGGTGTTTGTTGTATGTTTTTCACACTTGGAAAAAAAAACAAAATGGTAATAATGGGAAAACTATAAAATAAAACTTTTCCCCAAAAAAATTCTGTAAACAAAAGTCAGTTTTCCCCAAAAAAATAAATAAATTTACAGTCACGTTTCCCAAAATTTGGGTTTGTGCCACTTTGTGATCTGTGGGTCAAAACCCGGTTTAGGGGCCCCTTTTGCGGTACAGGACAGATATAGTCAATGTCCCGGAAACTAAAATGGTGGGTTTAAAGACTCCTTTTTTTTTTGGGACTTTTTAAAATCCCGGGGGGCCCTGCAGGTTTTGGGGGTCATGCTGTGGCCCCAGGACAGGGAATTTGTCCCATGGGCCAGTGAAACTAAAAAGGGGGTTTTAAAGAAATCCTTTTTTCCCCAACCTTTTTTTAAACTGTGGGTCAGACAGGGTTTTTTGGGGCCTTCCCTGGCCCTGGGGGGGACCCCCAAAGGGGACCGGTTTATATTTCCCCAAAGGGTTTTCAAATTTCCTAAATAAAATGGTGATTTCAAAGACTCCTTTTTCCGGCCCTTTTTTTAAATTGGGGGGTCAGAAAGGGTTTTAAAGGGCTTTCTGTGGTTTTCAGGACAGGGATAGTCAATGTCCAAATGAAATAAAAAAGGTTTGGGTTTAAAATTTTTTTTTTTCCGGCACTTTTTAACTGTGGGGCAAAAGGGTTAATTGGGCATACTGTGGTACAAAGGTATAGTCAATGTCCCCCCCCCCCCCCCCCCCCCCTGAAACTAAAATGGTGGTTCAAAAAACCCTTTTTTTCCCCGGGACTTTTTAATCTGTGGGTCAGACAGGTTTAATGGTCATACTGTGGTACAGGACAGGTATAGTCCAATGTCCACTGAAACTAAAATGGTGGTTCAAAGACTCCTTTCCCAGCACTTTTTAACCCTGTGGGTCAGAACAGGTTTAATGGTTCATACTGTGGTCCAGGACAGGAATAGTGAATGTCCAGTTCAACTAAAATGGGGGTTTTCAAAGACTCCTATTTCCGGCACTTTTTAATCTGTGGGTCAGACAGGTTTAATGGTCATACTGTGGCCCAGGACAGGTATAGTCAATGTCCAGTGAAACTAAAATGGTGGTTCAAAGACTCCTTTTCCCAGCACTTTTTAATCTGGGGGTCAGACAGGTTTAATGGTCATTCTGCGGTACAGGACAGATAGAGTCAATGTCCAGTGAAACTAAAATGGTGGTTCAAAGATTCCTTTTTCCGGCACTTTTTAATCTGTGGGTCATGCAGGTTTAATGGTCATACTGTGGTACAGGACAGGTATAGTCAATGTCCAGTGAATCTAAAATGGTGGTTCAAAGACTCCTATTCCAAGCACTTTTTATCTGTGGTCAGACAGGTTTAATGGTCATTCTGCGGTAAAGGACAAATATAGTCAATGTCCAGTGAAACTAAAATGGTGGTTCAAAGAATTCTTTTTCCGGCACTTTTTAATCTGTGGGTCAGACAGGTTTGAAGGTAATACTGAGGTCCAGGACAGGAATAGTCAATGTCCAGTTCAACTAAAAAGGTCGGTGAAAGACTCCTATGTCCGGCACTTGTTGAATCGGGGGGTCATGCAGGTGTGGGGCTCATGCTGTGACCCAGGACAGGTATAGTCAATGTCCAGTTCAACTAAAATGGTGGTTCAAAGACTCCTTTTCCGGAACTTTTTAATCTGTGGGTCAGACAGGTTTAATGGTCATTCTGCGGTACAGGACACATATAGTCAATGTCCAGTTCAACTAAAATGGTGGTTGAAAGACTCCTTTTTCCGGCACTTTTTAAATCTGGGGGTCATGCAGGTTTGGGGTTCATGCTGCGTTCCAGGACAGGGATATTCAATGTCCAGTTCAAGTAAAATGATGGTTCAAATCATACTGCCTTCTGGCACTTTTTAATTTGTGGGTGATGCATGTTTAAGGGTCATGCTGTGGTACAAGACAGGGATAGTGAATGTCTGAGACTTTTTTTCTGTGGCTTTTATAACCTAAGTGTGTTGCCTAAGATGTAGCACGTATCCATTTGACTGTTGGGGTTTTTATTACCAGCTTCTCCAGCCCTGTTTGGGTGTAAGAATGAAGGTGTTGTTGCTCTCCCATAGACAAAATGGTCATCGGCGATAATCTATTATCGACTATCGGAAATCGTCTTGATAATTGCCGATATCGACTATCGACCCGATGACGATAGTCAACGTAATCGTATCACTAGTAGTAACCTTTGGTCCCCAAAATTTGTAATAACAGCTAAAGTTTGCAACAGTAATGATTTCCTAAGGAAAAAAAAAGCTTTTAAATGTTTGTCGAATAAAAGGTTTTTAAAATTTATTTTTTCTGCAGGAATTCTGTGCATTTCCAGTGTTAAAACTTTGGCCCCTTTTTCTAAAAAGGAAAAAATAAATTAAGAAGGCTTTAACTCAAAAATGTTCAAAATTTAAAGGGCCCCTTTTTTTTTTTAAATGTTCTTTTTAAAAGTTATTTTAAACCCATGAAAGCAGTGAAGTGATTGGGGGGTTTTTGGTGGACAGTGAATGGGCAGTATTTGTCTTTTTTTGGGCTTGGCAGAAAAAAGGTTTTTTAATTATTTAACCCCATGCAGGGGAAAATTTTAAACGGTGGAGTTTCGGGGGTTAAAATCCTCTACAAATTTTTGAAAACTTTTTCCAGTTTTATAAAAATTTTACGTCACAAAAATTTTGGAGGGAGAAGCCTGGTTTTTATCTGGTTAGGAACCATTGACACTTTTTTTTTTTCTCTTAGCCACAGATTCTAGCAAAAAGATTGTTGAGAATAAACTCACCAGAAAGAGCAGTGGCAAAGAAAGAATGTTTGTGAGGTAAATCCATCCCTTTAGAGACCTCATAGCTGTTTGGGATCCCGTTTTTTTTTCTTCGGGATGGAACAACATTGATGCTTTTTAAGATAAAAATTCCAATTGCCTGGGGCACAGAGAAAGGGTTTCCTTTTGTCAATACTAGTGGATACACGGGAAACCAATGGGAGGATGGTTGGAACACCGTAAGGCAAATAAGACTGGAACCCCAGGCAGAAGATGGAGACTGGATCCAGGGGAAGGGCACCGAGCACATAGATTACGAGGGGATGAGAGGTTTTCAGGGGGAAAAAACCGCAAATGAGAGGAATAACGGGTAGGAAAAATTCCAGGCAGAGGACGCAAAACAACTTAAACCAAAAACCAAAGCAATGGCATCACTTGAGGGGGTTTTTTAAGGAACCAGGAAAAAAAAGAAACAAGATGGCAACCGCTGGACACGATCCACCATCTTGGTGAGGGCAAAAATTTAAGGGAAACACATTACAAGTTTAAGGTATAGCAGGCGGTTGTGACAATCCCTTAACACGGCCCCCGGACGATATCTGACTCGGTCTCTGGGTGTCTTTGGGTGAAATCTTTTGATCAGTGTGGAGCATTGATGTTATCACAGGTTCCCCAGAATTTTCTTCCGACCCTACCTTGCCCCTTTAAAGAGGGACTGCGCTATTCCTGAAAAATTTTGGGTCAGGATTTTTCCCCCCC
>JAODAL010066036.1:0-17948 GCA_025379985.1 Phyllomedusa bahiana
GGTATGTTTTAAAAAATTAATTTTTACTATTTTTCAAATTTGTTGAAAATTACCCCGAGTGGTGTTTAAATTTTATAGTTGTATGTGCCCCCCTTTTAATGTGATGAGGATTTTTAAAAATTTCACCCATGCATGCTTTAAAAAACAAAATGGGGAGGGGGAAAGGCACCGCCTTGATGTTGCCATATGGGCCCTTTTTGGGTATGCCAGGGGAAAGGAAGGGAGGGGTGGGGGGGGGGAATTGAAAAAGGTGGGGCCGGGTGGCTGTCAAGAATGCGGTGGTATGGTGGTAAATGGTAACGTTAAAGGGCGATGCGCAGTACGATTTTTGGACGCTGAGTTGTTGGGAATTAAGGCGCAGTTGAATAAAGGGGGTGGGGAAAATATGGTTTCCGTTGAATGCCCGGGCCATCGAGGAGCGGGTGTTTTGGGGGGAGTTTTGGGGCGCATGTAAACGGGGAAGCAGCTTAGAATGGTCTCATAAGATGGGATACAGGGCCATAGTAGTCCCAAAATTCGGGAGAAAAACCCTTTGAGTCCCAAAGGTTTAGTTCCCCGTTTAGATTTCCTGATGAAACCCCCTTTGGGGGGGGGGGGAAACGCGGGGGGATGAGGGTTTTATGTATTTGAGAGATATTTTTAGATTTGATGTTCTTATTTTTCCCAACGGGTGTATATTATAGATATTTACCCTAAATGTGGAAGAAAACAATTGTGTGTTCCTATCTTTTTTTCCCCCGGGGGATTCATTTTTGGGGGGGGGGTATATAGGAAAGTGATAATTGTATGTGGAAGAATTTTATCCATTAAAGTAAAAAGTAAGGGAATTGGGTGTTCCTTTCTATTTGTTTTCCCCTTTAATTTTTAATTAGGGGGTTTTAGGGGGGGTGAGAATGTTTTGGAATTTTTTAAATTTAAATTTAATCTAAAATTTTTTCAGAAATTTTTAACGCTAGGTTTGGTGGGGCGATAGGGACACGAAGGAAAATAATAGGGTTTAGGCCCACAGAGACTGGCCGGGCCCTTTTTCGGGGCGTTTTTTCTCTATTTTTAGGATAAAATTTTAGGGAAGTTAGGTAGGGATAGTTTTTAAAAATATGTTGTTTTGTGTAGTCTTTAAGGTGGTTTTGTTTTTTTTTGGATTTTATTTAAAGTTATATTTTTTGGGTTTTGGGTTTGTTTTGGTCGTGATTAGTTGTTCCAAATCCATAAGATACTTAATTTTCTAAAAAAAAGGGAAATTTTTTTGGGACTTTGTTTGATGGGGTACAGCAAATTGGGTTTTTGAAGTCTCCTAAACGCTGGGTCCCGTTGGATTTTTGGAAAATTTAATTTTAAAATATGAATTGATGAGAATTAATGCTGTGTAGACATTGGGCTAAAAATTTAAAGGGGCAGAATCCATGTATGGGTTGGGAAAAAAATTTTCCCAGACACCTCAAAGCACATTTGGCCACACCTAAAATTTCAAGTTAACAGGGCTTTTCTTGGGTTGGAAACCCCGTTTTTTAATGTAAATTTTGACTTAGGGAGTAGCAGTGGCCCCGCAAAGCAAATGACCCAGCGCCCCATTGGCTTGGAGAGTAAAAAAATTTTAAATCTGAGATAAACCCTTTTTTTTTTTGTAAAAAATTTTAAAAAAAATAAAAATGCCAATTTAAAACATTAGTAATTTTTTCCCGAATGTATTTTTCGTGTAAAGGGGTTTTAAAGGGCGATTTGGGGAAAACATTTTAAACAATGGGTGCGGCAACATGACTTTCTTTGAAACATTTAAGGGCCAATTAAAATAGGAGATAAAGTTGGAAAAAAAAACCACCCCAGGAAAATTTAGTGTACAGTTTTTGATGGGGAAGGCAAAAAAACCCCTTTAGGTTGGGTGGGCCAAATTTAGTAAACAAGGGGCCAAAAAAGGGGTTTCCGATTTAAAAATGGCCCTAGAAAAATCCCCGCTAAACCTCCCAAGCCCCGAATTTATTTTAACCCGTGAAAATTTTTATATTTTTTAAAAAAGGCATTTAACCTTGGGGAATTGGGCCCAAAGATCCAACCCAACACAACCCCTTTTGGGGCGAGTTTTTATTTTGCCCCTTTACAGTAAAGAATCCCCATCTGTGATGATGGTAAAACCCTTTATGCCCCCTTCTTCTTGTTGTTACAGTCCTAGGTGTAAAGAGATCTGTATACTGTTCTTTCACATGTGTACATGCTAATTAAATCACACCCAAGTTGTCTTTTTTTCCCCAAGCTAAATAACCTTGTCTAGATACTGCAATTCACCCATTCCTTAAACTTGGTCGCCCTCCTCTTCACCAGCTCTAGCACAGCTGTGTCCTCCTTATACACTGGTGCCCAAAGCCGTATGTGGTACCACCAGTGATTTGTACAGAAGCAAAACTAGGTTTCTGTCTTGAGTATTTATGGCTCTTTGAATGCAAACCACGATTTGCTTTGGCAGAAGCGGGTATTGATCACTAAATTTAAGACGTCTGTCTAAAAATATCCCCAAAACTTTTTAAGCAGTAATTTGACCCAGTATCATACTATTTATCACAGAATTGTACTTTTTGTTTCCTCGGCCCATGTGCATGACCTTACATTTATCTACAGTAAACTTAATTTGCCATTTCTCCACCCAAGCTTTCAGCTTCCACAAATTCCTCAGTGATATTCTATTATGCTCCTCTGTGTTGATTACTTTACAGAGCCTTGTATCATCAGCAAGTATTGCAATTCTGCTTCATAAGCCATCTACAAGGTCAGTAATCAGTACATTACAAGGAAGAGGAACCAGTACTAACCCTTGTGGTACCCCACTTGCAACCCAGAGTGTTAGTGTATGTTCACACGGCGTCCTGCAAGACACCGTATGTTTAGAAGAACGTGCTGGTCAGCGTGTTCTTCTAAAGCACGGTGTGGAGGGGGAGGTCGACCCCATTCACTTTCATTATCCCTGGCACATAGGCGCCAAAAGGAAGTGACATGTCACTTTTCTGCCGGCGTTCAATACGCGACAAGGAAGATGACAGGTAATCATAGCACTATATGAGAGCTAGGATTACTCCCCAAAATACGCCTGAAATAAGCCAAGTGAACATCTCCTTACATCTTTACATACGGTGACAGATCCCATTGTGTACCCATTTGCACTTATTTTCTCCCCGTGCAGATGGCAGAGTTCTTCGCACTTATCAGGTTATTGGTAAATATTATTATTTAAACTTCTCAGACCAGAAAGGACCATTAACAATCTTCTTGCTTGTATTAGGGGTCCAAAAGGGGATATAGAGCAAAATGGATAAAAAAAAAAAATATATATTTTATATATATATATTATATTATTTTTAAATATTATATATATATATATATATATATATATAATATATGTTGCCCAAATTTTGTTTGTCATTTGTGAAAGACAATTTTGAGGTATGTAGATTAAAAAAATTCCCTTTTCCTAGCTCCCCCACCATTGTACCCAGATTATTTCTGAGTGAGTCAACATTTGCAGTTTTTTTTACCATTATGTAATTAAATAATATATTGGTTATTTTTTCTAGAATATTTTGTGGTATTGTGCAATAAAAAAATACAAATGTGATGTCACTTCATGTTATACCGTCCCTCAGTTAGACAAATACTCCCCTGAAACCTTAAAGGGGTTTTCCTAGGCTCTAAACTCTGTGATGACGTCATGTATCAGGAGAACGTGTAGCTTGGCAGTCTGGGAATATGGGGGAGGAAAAAATGGAAAATTTTCTTTTTTAGCCGGTTCAAAAGTTTGCAAACCCTTTTGTATTGGGGTTTTTGAAGTTTTTTTTTTTCCCCCCTTTTTCCCTAGTTTGGGATGATGTGCTACAAGGAGGCCTGGGTGACCCTGAGGGAACACTGCCTGGGTCCAGATCAGACTGGTGTAGAGGGTATAGCTCCCTGCAGATATCCATATAATATCCACTCAGTGGAGGGATAGTCTAAAGGGGGGCCTGGGGGGACCCCAGGAACACTGCCTGGGTCCAGATCAGACTGGTGTAGAGGGTATAGCTCCCTGCAGATATCCATATAATATCCACTCAGTGAGCAGGGATGATGTGCTACAAGGAGGCCTGGGTGACCCTAGGGGGAAAATGTGGGGGTCCAGATCAGAGGGGTGTAGAGGGTATAGCTCCCCCCGCAGATATCCCCCTATAATATCCCCTCAGTAGCAGGGTGATTGCTACAAGGAGGCCTGGGTGACCCTGAGGGAACACTGCCTGGGTCCAGAACAATTTGGGGTAGAGGGGTATACCCCCTGCAAAAACCATATAATATCCACTCAGTGAGCAGGGATGATGTGCTACAAGGAGGCCTGGGTGACTCTGGGACAGAACACTGCCTGGGTCCAGATCAGACTGGTGTAGAGGGTATAGCTCCCTGCAGATATCCATATAATATCCACTCAGTGAGCAGGGATGATGTGCTACAAGGAGGCCTGGGTGACTCTGGGACAGAACACTGCCTGGGTCCAGATCAGACTGGTGTAGAGGATACCTTGCGTATCCTAAATATCCCCTCAGTGAGAGGGGGTGATGTGTACAAGAGGCCTGAGTGATTGAGGGAACATGCCCGGTCCAGATAAGACTGGTGTAGAGTGTATAGCTCCCTGCAGATATCCATATAATATCCACTCAGTGAGCAGGGATGATGTTCTACAAGGAGGCCTAGGTGACTCTAGGACAGAACCGCCCGGGTCCAGATCGATGGTTGTGAGGATACCTCTCTGCAGATATCCATATAATATCCACTCAGTGAGCGGATGAGTGCTACAAGGAGGCCTGAGTGACCCTGAGGGAACACTGCCTGGGTCCAGATCAGACTGGTGTAGAGGGTATACCCCCCCGCAGTACCTAAAATTTCCCCTCGTGAGAGGGGGTGATTGCTACAAAGGGGGCCTGGTGACCCCCGGGGAACACTGCCTGGGTCCAGATCAGACTGGTGTAGAGGATACCTCTCTGCAGATATCCATATAATATCCACTCAGTGAGCAGGGATGATGTGCTACAAGGAGGCCTGGGTGACCCTGAGGGAACACTGCCTGGGTCCAGATCAGACTGGTGTAGAGGGTATAGCTCCCTGCAGATATCCATATAATATCCACTCAGTGAGCAGGGATGATGTGCTACAAGGAGGGGTAGGCCCCAGGGAAAACTGCCGGGCCAGTCAGACTGATGTAGAGGATACCTCTCTGCAGATATCCATATAATATCCGCTCAGTGAGCAGGGATGATGTGCTACAAGGAGGCCTGGGTGACCGGGACAGAACACTGCCTGGGTCCAGATCAGACTGGTGTAGAGGGGTACCCCTTTTGCGATATCCTAAATACCCCTCGTGGCAGGGAAAGATTCTTCAAGGAGGCTGGGGGACCCTTTAGGGAACAGTGCCTGGGTCCAGATCAGACTGGTGTAGAGGGTATAGCTCCCTGCAGATATCCATATAATATCCACTCAGTGAGCAGGAATGATGTGCTACAAGGAGGCCTGGGTGACCCTGAGGGAACACTGCCTGGGTCCAGATCAGACTGGTGTAGCAATATACACTCACTGTGCAGGGCTCACACATGGGACTGATACTGACACGTTTTATTTATCACAGACAGCAATGACAAATGTTTCCCCCATCAAACCCAGTTTCCCAACTAAAAACCCCTTCTTCCCCGCCAGCCAAAAGGGAATGCTAGAGCTGAAGTTTCGTGCATCTTTACCCACAGCCATCACTGGGGGGAATCCTCATAAATGAATAGGCAACACGGCACCCGCCCGGGGTTTTTACCAGCACGGCCCCCTGCCCTTTCCAGGTAGGATGACGACACATTCTGACTTCTCCCGCCCATAACTTCTAACCAATCACTAGAAAGGAACCAGCCCGGCAGTGTCTTCACCAGTCACCGCCCTGGGCTCCAGGAGAGGAGGTGACCTTCCAGGTCCCCCCAGTCTCAGACTTCTTTTCGTAAAAAACAGCACGCTTAAAGGCCCCGCACTACCCTGAGCTCCCGCCTTGATATACAGCAGACCCTGCCTGCTCACCTTACTGCTGGTCCCTGACAAGAGTCTCTTTCCCAGGAGCCGCGAAGCTGCCGCACTCAGCGCTGCCATGTTGCCAGCTAGTACCGGCGCCTGTCAAGGAGAACAAGTACTACGTTAGAGGCACCGCCCCTTTTCACATAACTTTATTAAAACGAACAGCCAGTTACTTGTCACGTGACGTCGGCTCGCCCGGACCTGTCATTGGTCACCACGGGCGGAAGTTACTTCCGTATTCCCAGGAAGCAGATTTTTAGAAGGCCATTTGTGTGACACTGACATTGTGTGTGCGGCCATCACTATCATCAACGGGAAAGGGAAATATTGATAGAGTTTGGATGGACTTGAAGAGAATCCTTTCGTTCGTATTCTAACAGAAACGTCGTCCTTGCCCCTGAGGCGGTTGGATGTGTACGTGGACCCCTATCAGCATTAGCAGTGTGAGATCAGTATGAAGTCCGCATCTGCCCATTCTCATTCCCCTTACACACAGATATTATGATTGAGCATTCAGGTTGCACTGGTGTTTTTTCAGTTTCACCAGGAAGGGGATCAGTATAATAACCTACCTTTATTCCACAGGTCATTTCCACCACAGCAAATTGTCTATTTGATATTTTCCCTTCTTTAGGATTCTGTTTAATATTTTTCTGAGCACATATCAGAACGAGGGGTCTGCTTGGGGGAGTCACATTTATTTTTGTGTTCGTCATTTACTGATTAACCTTTTTTACTTTGTGGATGGAAAATACCAGTAACTCTAAATTGCTTTGTTCTGTTTATGCTGCAAGCCATGTATTATACCTGTTATGTCATGTACTATCGGTCATTACAATGGTAGTACCATATATGTATTCTTTATACAACTGTTACTGAATAAAATAGTTTAATATTAAAGAGATTTATATGAATAATTGTAGACAATTGTTTTAAATAAACTGGTTTTTTTTAGTCCCACTAAGGGAATTAATGTTGCTGTCATTTTCACAAAAAAGTACAGACCACATAAAACCAAAGACATATACTGTGGCAATGTGTGCAGCCATAGAAGACAATGTATATTTAGTAAAGTTAAGGAGGAAGTGGAAACGTTAACTGTAAATTCAGCTTTTTTTGGACAATTGATTGTTTACCATCTTAAAGGGAAAACCTGAAGAATGTGTGTTTGCTGATTTCAAGAACCAATTTTGGACAACAAGACACGGCCCGTAACTCGCTCTGACCAAGAGATAAGACAATAGTTACACATTTCCCCCTTTACTTTGTGCTAAAGGTGAGCAACCCAAAAAAGTATAAAACTTTTTAATCTGCAAATAAAGCTCAGTTCTGATGTGCTTGGGCCCCAGACTGCTTATTGGTTAGACGATTGTCTCACTTGTTTTTCCTTTAATGAGCGATTGCAGACTGCAGCTGCATCAAAATTAATCCACCCCTGTACTGGACTTTAAAGGTGTGATCACTCTCAATTGGCTAAACTTACAGCTGGCGCCCGAACAGGGCCCGGGAGCATTCCAGCCGTACAGTGGGGGGTCATTTGGGAAAACCACCAGCCGGGAACGCTCAGAACCACGGGCCCAGGTAAAAAACACTTTTATGTTTTTACGATGGTTTTGTCCCTTCCGTTGCCTGTGTCCCCGCCCCGTCCCAAAGTACTATAGGGGTTTGGTAATTTTCCGGTCTTTTTTGATAGAAAGAACCCCTGCCATCGGAGTGGATTTTTATCGTGTGAATGTATGAGCTGTTCTTTATTTCCCAGATTAGGGAAGAGGATTCCCTAACTGAGACATGTCTGCGCTCTGAAAGGGAGGGGCAACCCCAGCTTAACCTCGGTAATAGGGCAAACTAAGGACATTGTATGTTGGGAAGTTGGTGAAGTGATGTTTAAAGGGTCCCGTCGTTTTCTGTTTGAACTACACCCTTTGCTTCCAAAAGGCAGGTGTAGGGTGTAAAAGGGCATAACGGGACAAAAAGAAAAAAAGTGATGCAAAAAGGGGTCCAAAACTTAGACACTCTAGTATCAAAGAATTCTAATCCTGATCCCAGTATTACCTTTGCTGTATAAGGTATACAAGACAAAGGTGGGGGGGGCATACAGCGCCCGGGAATTACTTGCGCTTAAGAGGAAGCCAAGGGGGAAGGAAATGGGGGAAAAGTTCCTTGCAAAGCCCCTCAAAGGGAGGATACATTCCCCATAAGGCACTTAAGACAAACGGGATGAAGAAGGGTCAGGGAAGTCAAGAAGTGGTCAGGGATAGATAAACCTGTACCATTTAGGAAGATACAGAGAGTAAACATGGGTCAAAGAAACCCAAAGAACTGAACAGATTTTAAGGACCTTGGGCTGGAAGGAGAGAGAGCATTGAACTAGTTTGGGGAGGAAAAACAATGGTGAATTGGTAGTGCTATTTATGATCACATTGGGAAACACAACTTTTTGTCTAGTATGAAAAGTAAGGAACAAAAGGTGTGGGGGGGGAAGTATATCGCTTTAACCCGGTGGATGGTTTAAAAATAAGCCTCCACCCCGTATATAGCCGCAGTGGGCCCTCACCCCCGCACAGTGCAGAGCCCGGAAGGGTGGCTGGTATATGTGGCAACAGAACCCTGTTTGGGAAAAAACACTTGTTGTGGTGGGACGCCCTCTAATACTAAATGAAAAAGAACTACTTGGGGCCCCCTGTTTTCACTAGAGGGTCCAGACAAACATACCAGGGCCCCAGCAAGATGGCACCCCAGCAAACCCAGAACCAAGTAGTCCATAAAGACACAAGATGGAGGCCCAGGGACACCCCCAGAGAGATGTCCCTCATGCAGAACTGTCCTGCCCCTGACAAAACCCCTCCCCTTTGGATGTTATTTAGGACAGATCCAACCTAATTTAGGGAACATGGCTTGACTTAGATGACTCTGCAGAACAAAATGACCCCGGGATGCCCCTTTATGACAAGTGCATTACAGCCTTACATGCCAGCAGGGGGAGAGGGCCCCCAGATCTGAAAATCAGGGGTCACCTTTTATGCAACCCCTATGCCCTGGTGTCGGGAAACAGGCGAACGTGGGAGTACGGGTAAACCCCCCCCGGGGACCCACAGAAAGTGACAAGTTTCTTCCTTCAAAAGGGGAAGCCATTGGGCTGATAAAATTTTGAATGAACAAATGGGACCCCAGAGAATGTTTTGAAAGGGATTCATGGCGGCCTAGGACTGACAACAAAAGTTTGAAAAACAGCGGCCCCCTGATTGGGTACTTGGCGACGTACCCAACTTCTACAATTAGCAAAGGGTATTGAGGCTGATAAAAGGGGAACCAAGGCCCCCCCAGGAAGGAAATGTCACCCCTTTTTAGAAAACCTAATATAATTAGGTCTCCCAAATTATGAACTCCCTTTACCCTTTACCCTACGAAAGGTTAGGCCATGCTATAGGAGTTCTCACGCAGAAGCATGGATCAGGAAATAGGCCCGGGACATACTATTCCCCAAAACTCGATCCAAAACGAAGGGCTCAGTCTTGTGTTCGTGCCGAGCGGTGTTGCGGAATTGGTTGGTAAATGCCTGAAAAGTTTTTTAAGACAACCCCTTGGACAAAAACACTCCACATGATATTTTGGTATTTTGAACCAGGTCCAACCAAAATAATTTCTAGGGTCAGAAAATTGCGATTACAGTGTGCCCCCCTGATGCCCCCCAAAATATTCTTTACACGGGGTTTGAATCCAGCTACTCTTCCCCCAATTGGGGAAAGCAGGATTAAACAGGGGGGAATAAGGATGAGGTATCGTCATTCCCTGACCTTGACGCCCCAACTAATGGAGAGGAGACAGCAGGTCTTGATTCAGCTGGGGATCATCCACTACAGAGTATGGGGGGGAATGGCAAATTCTGTACAGGGTATGCTTTTGGCCCCAAATGAGACTGTCAACCCCAGGCCATTCCCACCTCACGTCTCAGCCAGAAACTGAATCACTGCGCCACAGAGGGTTTTGCAATGGGAGAGGGAAGGAAGGGGAAAATTTACACAGATTCTCCTATGTTTTTTGGGGTGGTCTGATTTTGGTCCCCTTGGAAGGCCGGGAAAGTTACACCGCGGCAGGGACACCGAGAGGGCAGATCAGGGAGCTAGGAAAGGGAGCCAGATAGGGACAGACACATAGCCCTTGCACAAGGAAAAAAGTGCCCCCGAATCACCACAGAGGGTCTGAAGACATTCCAGAACAGGCCTCAAGGGAAAAAGGAACCTCTGGGGGAAGCCGGGTGCCAGCCTAAGCGACGGGCTATAGGGGGATGGGGCGAGGCTCTGCCTCCCCCAGCTTGGGTTTCCCTGATGGCCCCCTTAGCCCCTGCCCCTCATTTGGGAAAGAATGCCATGAAGAATTAGCAACAGACAGTGGATATCTCCTGGTTTTTCCCTATGGCCCCAAGGTCTGCTCCTCTTGCCAGACGTGTCTTGAAATAAACCGGACAGGTGGTTAAAACCCCTGTATTCTTACCCCAAAACCATTTATCCCCTTTTAAATGAGTGAGAAGAAAATACATACAGCTTTAAAGGTTGGGACTATGAGTATATTATCTGCATAGACGGGGTTTTAGGTTGGCCCCAAAAACTACCCCATTGCTAAAGCCACAGCAAAAAACCCTGTAGCAAAAAAAAAAAAAAAAAAAACCACAAAAGACCGAAGTATTTTATCGAATGGCCTTTTTGAAGTAATTGAAACAGAGAGGTACCCATTTTATTCAAAAGTGCAAAGTGATTTACTGACTTCATATTGCGGCCTTGTAAAAAATTTGAAAAAGGTGCATAATCTTATTTTTTTCCATTCCCGCCCCGGGTGAGACAGGGTAATATGTCTGCAACCAGGAGACTATGTAATGCTAAAGAAACATGTCCGGGAACCCTTGAGTAATGGTTTTTAAGGGCCCTTTAAGTGTTACTAACTATATACTCGGTAAAAACTGGAAGGAAAACCCAACTGGATACCGCCAGTCATTGTAAAAGGTTTTAAGACAAAAAGAGTAAAGGTTGCCGTGGAGTCTTTGGTTATTGTCCCCGTAGTGGGGGGGTGGAATAGGCTAAAAATGATGAACCAGATGAAAATAAACTAATTACACATCACAAAACTTGCAGATACCCCAAATGTTATGAATGCTGGATATGCACTGATCTCCTCTTACTGCTGCCAGTTTTACCAGATCTTAGCTATCCCCGTAACAGTGAAAAAAATAAGATACTAAGTATAAGAGGATGTGGAACCAAATTTTTCTTTTTACAGTTATGTGGTGTTTAAAAATGTTATGTTTGCAGTTTAAAATTTTGTTTTTGGAGAAGAACCAAAATGAAGGTTACTGACGAGTGACTATATTGATTTGGAACTAAAACCTGTTTTTTTTTTCCCATTTCCTTATGAACCCATCTGTTATCCGATTTAAGTATGCGGAGTCTCTTCTTCTGAGGAGCTGGAGGAATATTATGGGGGGTTTTGATTTTAACGAAATCATTCTCGGGCCCAACCCCCGGCCTGGGCAACACCCAAAAAACTTCAGCTTCCCCCCCTTGGATTGAGGACCCAGACTCGGCTGAAGATTCAAAAGGGGGGGCGTTAAGGATGGAACAGGGAAAGCGTTAACTGGAAAAATTTAGCTCTTTTTGGACAAACTGAGTATGTTTACCATCTTCAAGGAAACCTGAAAAATGTGTGGTTTGCTGATTTCAAAATACCAATTTTGGGCAACAAGACATGGCCCAAACCCCTTTTGACCAAAGATAAGACAATAGTTTCACATTATCTCACCTTACTTTGTGCTGAAGGAGCAACTCCCCAAAAAGTATAAAAACTTTAATCTGCAAAAAAAGCTCATTTGATGGCTCTGGGACCAGACTGCTTATATGGTTGAGCACGATTGTCTCACTTGTGTTTCCCTTTATGGGGATTGAGACTGCAGCTGCATTAAAATTACATCCCCTCCCGTACTGGGAGTAAGAGTGTGTGACAAACCCCCAATTTGGGTAAATTTTCAACAAAAGTGGTACATATTTTTATTTAGAAAAAAACTGATGTCAGACAAGTGGTTTTATCATGATGTGAACCTAGCGGCATCTAAGGGGTGAAACAGACTACAGCCAAATCCAATCCCAACTGTTACAGTATAATGCTGCCTGTATAGTATAGGTGATGCTCCTGGGCCAACACCATCACTGCAACATAATAGTATAGTGCATCTGCAACTAAAACCTACGATTAATAGGTCACAAGTATCCAATGTGCCAATTAGTATATGTACAGGCAGTCTCCGGGTTATGAGCAGGATAGGACTGTAGGTTTGTTCTTAAATAGAATGTATATGTAAGTTGGAACAAGTAAGTTTATTAAATGTAACTCCAGCACAAAAGTTATTTTTTTTGTTTTTTTTAAAGTTTTGGATAGTGCAGGAAAGGGTTTTTACATTTGTTTTGCTGCCTGTGCCCCTGTTAAGAAGACTTGCCCCATTTTCACTCGTCTGCTGTGGAATGCGGGTTGTTTTCCACAGCTACTATCTGCTGTGGAACATGGAACACAAGTGCCCATGCCCCATAATTTAGTTTGTAACTCGGGGACAGATGTAAGTCGGGAACTACCTGTGTAAGACTTTAGAATGGCAAAAATGAAATTTAACTTTTATTAGATTATCATTAAAACATATATATTATCCAGTTTGTTTTTATAAAAAATATAAATAATGTACCTAACAAAAAAAAAAAAGAACAAAATTTCCGAAAATGAAAAAACCACCATTTCCAAGTCCCATACAGCAATCAAAAAACCATACTGGGTAGGGAAAAACCCAACACTTTCCCAAAATTTTCCCGAAACCCCTAGAAACCCTGCCATCAGGTTTTCCTTCGTCCTTATTGGACGCTCCGACAGAAAAAACCTACCCAGTAATTTAAAAAAACCCCCAATATGCCGTTGCAGATATTTTATATCCCAACATGTTTCCACACCTTACCATGCTTCTTCAGGAAATCTCATTAGTGAGTAGTTAAAATTTTTAACCCCTTAAAAAACCCATACGTTGGTACAGGGCTTTGCTACACAGCCGCCGGGTGTTAGCTGCTAATTGCAGCTAACACTTGGCGCTTACACTGCGGAAGGGCACCACCGTCATACCGCGCTGCTTAACCCCTTAGACGCCACGGCGTCTTAATCAATGAGAAACGGTACCGCGCACCATTCCTTACTGCGATCAGGGAACCCGCGGCGAAATCGCGGGGCCTAGATCGCTTAACATGACAGCTGGAAGCCTAGTCAAGGCTTCCATCGCTGCCATGTTTTCGAGTTCCCCACTTCCGGCCCCAGGGCTCCATATTAGTACACCCTATTGCATTGTCTATACAATGCATCAGGTTGTATAAATGATCACGCCCCCTAGTGGTGAAGCGCCCTAAGGAGACTCGAAGTAAAAAAAAAAAAAAATGTTTTAAAGTGTAAAAAAAAATGTAAAAGTTCAATTCACCCACATTTTGCCATTTTTTAAATTAAAAAAAAAAAGTTACATATATTTGGTATCGCTGCGTCCAAAAAAGTTTGGTCTATTAAAATATAACATAATTTATCCCGTACACTAAACACAGTAGAAGAAAAAAAAATCCAAATGACAAAATTGTGTTTTTTTTATTTCACATCCCTTAAAATTGGAATAAATTTGATCAAAAAAAGTTGCATGTATTCCAATCTGTTAGCAATAAAAAGTACACTTCAGCCCGCAAAAAATGCCCTCTCTTTCTAGTCCGTAGGCGTTAGTACAAAAAAGTTACTGGTTATATAAAATGTCGCCACGGCACAAATTTCAAAAGTAGAAAATGTTTGGAATTTTTTGGGGGTACCAAAACATCTTACCAGATAGGGAATAAATGTAAAATATAACTTTTAATAGATATAATAGATATAATAACAAAATCTTGAAAAAGACAAACATAAACAAATAGAAAAACTAACCCTAGTGCACCCTACAAAAACTAAAGACACCCTAACCTACTGAAAAACGAGATATTCGCCCCAATAAGGGCGTTCCCATCAAACTAATTAAACCCTAATAAACCCTGTCCCAACATGTTTCAATCTTCCCCAGATATCTTAAAGATCTCCTCAGGGGACTGTTTTAGGGGGAGAAAAAAAGGTGGTATACACAATGATATAACAAAGGTATATACGATGGTATATATGATAATATAATCAGGTAATTACTATAATAGCCAGTCTTTACTAAAATAAAAGGTACACACCATCACCAAAACACGACAATCCAGCATCAGCAATAGCAACTTTACAATGGCTTGATAATCTGTGATGCCAACCAACGATGCTCCAACTATCCACTATATTAAATCGGAACGACAACTCTTACCCAGCAGTAATATCCGTTATGGTGTGACTGTATCAATAACAAAACAGCCCTTACATTAAAGATGGGTGTCGTTGTATATAAAGAGGACACTTTACAAATGAAGCACTGTCACTTGAAATGGAAAAGGTGTTCGTTAATAGTGGATAAGCGATCACTTCAAATCCTCTAGAATAGCATGGTGCCAGCAGACAATGCCGCTATTGCAGAGGACGCAGGATACGATTCTATGCCACGCCAGAAAGACCCGCACCCATCACCGCATAACACCACGTCCAAACTTGCACGGCACCACGCAGTAACAGCAGTCAATGCTGCGATTGTAAGAGACGCCACAATGTTTGTCATTATAGGCCTTTTTTAAGATTTTATTATTCTATCTATTAAAAGTTATATTTTACATTTATTCCCTATCTGGTTAGGTGTTTTTGATACTAGGGAACAGTGTTAACCCTCTATTTGGGTCATCTGTCCGTATTTGTTGGTACCAAAACATAACGGAAACTGTACATGCTTGGTATTGCCGGATGGGTATTAACCTGTAGACTACAGATCATGCATAACTTTTACCAAATATTGAATGCCGTAAAAGCAAAACTACTGCAAACATGGCACAAGTAAGGTTTTTTTCACATTTTGCCCCACTTAGAATTTTTTTTGTGGTTTCCCAGTATAATCTATGGTAATATGACTAACAACATTAGAAAGTACTTGTGTCTTGTCGCACAAAATAAAAGCCCTCATATGTCTATGTAAGTGGAAAAATAAATAAGTTATGGCTCTGGGAAGGCAGAGAGGGAAAAAGGTACGTAAAAAAAAAAAATAGGCATGGGTGTTAAGGGGTTAAAGGTGAGTATATGCAGCGTAAAGGGGAAAAAAAACAATAGGCTACATGGTCAGAACATATTGTTCAAAGCTTGTGGAGACAGCTCTGGTGTACTGTCTACAGCTGCATATGCTCAACTTGAAGACATTAACCCCTTTTCAGGACCTTGCGTTTGTTTTGGTTGATACGTTCGTGTTTCATCCTTCCCTTCCATGAGCTATAACTTTGTGATTTTTCCATCTACCTAGACATATTAGGACTTTTATTTTTCAGGCCAAGATGTACTTTCTAATGGCATAATTCACCGTCCTATAGATTATACTGGGAAACCGCAAAAAAATTCAAGTCGGACAAAGGTACTTAAGCCATGTTTGCAGGAGTTGTTTTTTTTTTATGGCATTCAATCGTCAATAAAAATCATTTGTTATCTGTATTCTACCGGTTGATATGCATCTGGCAATACCAAGCATATATGGTTTCTGTTATTTTTTGGTACCGTAAAAAAATTGTAAACATTTTCTGTTTCATCTTCTGCGACCAATAACTTTTTTGTACTAACACCTACAGACTTGAGTGAGGGTGCATTTTTTGCAGGCAGAAGTCTACTTTTTATTGGTACCAATTTGGAATGCATATGACTCTTTTGATCAATTTTATTCCAATTCTTAGAGGACGAGAAATGACCAGAAAATTATGTTATATTTTAATAGTTCTGACCTTTTCGGATGCGGCGATACCAAATACGTGTAACACAATGCATTAGGGTGTACAAAGATGGCTGTTTAACTACTGCTGGGGCAGCAAGTAGTAAAACAGAAAACGTGGTGATGGAAGCCTTCACAAGGCTTCCAACTGCCATGTTAACCAATCGGAACCCAGTGATTACGCCGCAGTGAACAGCGGTGTGTGGCACCGTTTCTCATTCATTTAAATGCCATGGCCATGTTTGCTGTGGCACCTAAAGGGTTAAACAGTGCAGGCTGACAGCAGCTCCATCCCAGGCTGTAACTGCCGAGTGCATTGAGCAGAAACTCTCCAGCTATGTAGCGGGATTGTGCCGCGATCCCAGGACGTTCTCATATGTCCTGGGTTGTTAAGGGGTTAACCACTCACCAATGAGATCCCCTGAAGAAACACGGTAAGGTGTGGAAATATGTTGGGATATAATATATCTGTAAGGGCATATTGGGGACACTTAAAGAGGTTTCTCAGTACTGGCTTTTGCAGGCATGTTGAGCTGTTTCTCTCTCTTACAGTTTCAAATCGTGGGGCGGGTCCCTCCTCCCAGTAGGCATGTCTTCCCTCACTGAAGACTGGTGACATCATCACACATCCTCCCCATTCTTGCTTCCTCCATCATCATTCTTTGTGAGCAGTGGAAGGGAGAGGATGTCACAGCTCTGCAGACCTCCTGCAATGCTCAGTTCTTATGTCTGCACCTGCATTGCTGTAACCAGAACACCTGTATTGGTGTAAACAGCTATACATACAGCCTGAACTGATGAAACAAATGTGAGCAATGCACTCTGGGTGTGATATATCTGACAGCTAAAGAGTAATTGCCCAAATCATTCACATAGCGCTATCACTGTGAGAGGAGCAGAAAGGAGCTCAAGCATCCTTTATTACACAGCTCAGAGAGAGTTAAAGACAACGAAAACATAGATACAGACATAAAAGAAAGTCAGTTTTGTTTTTACACAGCTCAGAGTGAAGAGTTCAGATAGCCAATCACAGAACAGGAAGCTTGTCCCCGTACAGAAGGCATGTCCTGACCAGGGTTGAACTAACTCTCAGGAAGCCAATCACAGCAAAGGGGGCGTGGCCCAACCCTCAGGCTTCAGATTTAGCTCTAGACACTCCCAGATTAGCTCATAGCTGCTTGTCATACGTCCAGGCAGACAGCCTTCCTTTTGTATGCGGTAACGCCCGGTAAGGGTTAAACCCTCTGCTCTGGGCCCACGCCCTGGGAGAGGTGCTGCTCGGGAGCTTAGGAGTGACAGCTCTGCAGCCTCTCCCAACAAGGGGTGTGCCAGTCAGGCCAATCGGAGGGCCCGGACGCCGCACCAATCAGCTGCTGGGGCGGTGTCCAGGAAAACTATTTAAACTGGCTCAGTCCTCTCAGGCCTTGCCTGTGATAGGTTTCCCCTGTTATTTCCTGGTGATTATTGGTATTGATCTTGGCTTGTTTTGACTATGTTTTGCTCTCCGTTTATGTACTTCGTTCCCGCTCGTGTTTGACCCTCGGCTTGTTTCCTGTTTATTCTTCGGTTTCTGATTGTGGCTTTGGCGTTCTTGACCATTATCGACCTGGACCGTTTGAGCTTGCGTTTTCCTTGATGACCCTGCACTTAGCAGTGTAGGGACTGTCGTCCAGTTGGGGTCTGCCACCTAGGGCAGCACGCCAAGTAGGCAGGGACAGTGGGTTGGGTGTCAGTCAGGGCCCACTGCACCTCCTCTGACGTGACAGTATCACAGGCCGACAGTTACTGCTCTCCAAGCACTATCAACTCCATGATGGCATTGGTAGAGCAGATGCAGGAGCTCACCCAGTTGGTCCAGGATCTTGCACTGAGAGTTCAGCAGCAGGAGACCTCCCAGGGTGCCCCTCAGCCCCAGGGTCCTCCGACATCCCTTTCCTCTGTTGTGGAACCCTCGTCCAGTTAGATAAGTTCTCGGGGGGACAAC
>JAODAL010066037.1:0-17948 GCA_025379985.1 Phyllomedusa bahiana
CTAATAATTTGCGAGATTCTAGACTGAAAAAGGTCTTCAGGAAAGGTAACAACACACCTTTTTAGAAAATTGGGGGGTATATATACCTACAAAATTGGGGGGGGCTATATACCTAACTAATGGGGGGGTCTGTATAAATACCTAGCTAAGGTGTGAACTATAAACCTTCTTGCCTAACATAAGCCTATATACCTAGTCATCATTGGGGTCTGGACTGGTAATGTAATCACTTATGTGTATGCAAAGTGCTGTGTATAACTGGTAGTCACTTTGTGGTAGTCACATGTGGTCATGGTATTGCAGTTATATTTGATACTCATGTAGTGGTATGATTACTATTGATAGTCTTATAGTAACAGTATGATGGTAGTATGTATGGTGAGATATTTGTTCCATAAACAGTTGTATTGTTTGGTAAAGACTATTATTTAAAGGTATAACACTATCATACATAGATGAGGCTTTTAAGAAATAACACAGAGGGCCCCTTCCCTGGATGTTTTAGGGCCCTAGCAACTCCCCTGATAAATAAGCTGTTAGTAAAAAGCACATGTGTACAGAAAGATGCTGGCTGGCATGAAAAAGGGATGTGCAAATAATCATCTAATGTGAATCAAACCTACATGAAGCATTAACAGCAAAATTAAACAGGAGAATTCCAGCAAGCCAACAAAACAGTCAATAATAAATATAACAGATGGACTAATCAAATGTTCAAACAAATGTATTGACCCAAATGTTGAAAAAGAACACGTGTAGAGAAGCTCTAGGTCCCCTATATTGATCCAAATATATATGTACAAGAAGAGCATTAAAAAAAAGAAAAAAAGAAAAATATATGACTGCAACCCATATACACAAACTATAGAAAACAAAACAAGCGTGTGCAATCCATTCCTGTGATCTGAAGGAAACCCAGGAGTCCAACCCAGGACACATGATTCAATCCATCCATAGCGGCTTTGATTCCTCTATTCTTCATTAAAAAATTGGTACGTTTCATTCTTATTGTATGAAAGAAGACTCCAGCCAATTCATGTCACATAAAAGAATAGTATGAATGGATCCAGGGAATACATTCTGCATGAAACTGAAGGAAGTGTCCTTTTTGTTGTCTGGAATCTCTCTCTATGAGCTTGTCTCGTGGAGACAATCCATTTTTGCCAGGCAGTCAGCTGGTTGCTACAGATCATGCTTCTCTACTCCTTAGCAAACAGCTGCTATTGCCCTCAGTGGACTAAATGCCACAGAGAGTTCATAGCAATTCCAGGTTATGCTTGTTTGGTATGTGCGATTGTGCACAGCATAATTGTTTTTACTCTGGCCCTAATCAAAAACTTAGCCAGAATCTTGACTTTAGTCAAACCTATATTGAGGTTAAGGATTTTTGGGGGGTTTCCTTGGGTTAATTTCCCCTTTCCCCGACACTAGAGAATGACTTTTGGTGCGGTTTTGATGCGTTTTTTGGATGCGTTTTTCGTGTAGGAAGGCACAACAATTAATGCTATACATTGTTGCACAGAAAAACGCATCCAAAAAACGCACCAAAAAACGCACCCTGTGAAAGCACCCTTAATCCCAGTAAAAAAAATAAACAAATAATCCTAAACTTTAACCACAATTGAGGGTTATGGTCGATTTCTTTGTGTTTGTAAAGAAAATTGGATTGTGATTCCCATTGGTAGCAATCTGTGTACAGCAATGCAGAATATGTTAGCCCTACATAAGCAACAAGAAATGAATAAATCACATTGAATTCAAACTATATTGTGCATAATATACAGTGACAACACAAACATGTTATACTGTGTGATGTTCGCAAACATCAATCTGATGAATCTGTCAAGCTGCCAGTGACTCTGCCTTGACCTGTGTAAGACTGTGACAGTCTCAAGTGGGAATATTTTCTTTTCTCAGCAAAATAAAACATTAAATTATATAAATAATACATAGCAACTTCTATTTTAAACTGCAATATTAGAATATTTACAACTGCACCACAGTAATATTGTTTAAGGACCTCTTGACAAGTGTGATAGAATGTTTTTTGGTAAAATACTCTGTATTTGCCTTCATAATAAAAAGTTACTGCAATACACAGAATTCATATTTTGGAAATTAATAAGCTAATTCGATCTTTATAATGCATTTCTAATCAAATTTGGATAAAAAATTATTACCAGGTATAAAAAGCCTTAGCATGACAAAACTTAATAACCATGCACTAACTTCACTACACTGTCACAAAACTGAAGTTGAATAATAAATATTTGAGCTAACATGTCTCTTTTTACTCCTTTGAGTCTGGTCTGACTTTGAGAAAAGCCACTGCAGTTTTTTGGTGCAAATTTTTTAACCAAACCAAAAAGTGGAACTGCAGCTTTTTTAACAACAAAATGCTATGTGTGAATCTTCACTAAAACTGGTGTCACGGATTGCATATTTGGAAAAAAAATGCATTTTTCATGCATTATTTGACAAAAAAGACTCTATAACCACAAGTTAATAGGGAAGTAGGAAAATATAAAACACCCTACACATTTTTTTTTCCATTTTAGATTTCTTTTCCACACAAATGAATCTATAGGAATGGCATTTTCCCAAAGACCAGCACTTTTTTTCCCTCCGTAAAAAAATGTGTAAATGTGTTTCTTTTTTGAGCCATTTTTTCACATTTTAAACAATATTTGTAAAAGGTCTAAAGCTGTTTTCTTAAATTGATAGTAATTATTATTATTATCATTTATTTTAGAGCGCCCTTGATTCTAAGGCGCTGTACATTTGAGGCGGGTACATAAATAACATTGGTCAAACAATTACAAAGTGACAATAAGTGACTAACAACTGGTACAGAGGGAGAGAGGGCCCTGCCCGTGAGGGCTTACAAATCTACAGGGAAGGGGTGAAGAGACAGAAGGTGAGGGGCAGACATGTTTGTGGGGTAGAGCAGTGCAACACTGTTAATGTTGGTTATAGGCAATCCTGAAGAAGTAGGTTTTCAGGTTGCGTTTGGGGCTAGTGAGAGAGGGGGAGAGTCTGAGGTGTTGAGGCAGTGAGTTCCAGAGTGTTGGGGAAGCACGGGAGAAGTCTTGCAGATGGTTATGTGAAGAGCTGATAAGAGGAGAGCAGAGAAGAAGGTCCTGTGAGGAGCGGAGGTTGCGTGATGGGAGGTATCTAGAGATTAAGGCGGATACGTATGGAGGGGAGAGGTTATGGAGAGCCTTGTAGGTCAAGGTTGCTAGCTTGAACTGGATTCGCTGGGCAAAGGGCAGCCAGTGAAGGGATAGGCAGAGGGAGAGGTAAGGGAGGAGAGAGGTGAATCAGACGGACAGCAGAGTTAAGGATAGTTTGGAGGGGAGTGAGAGTGCTAGATGGGAGGCCACCAAGAAGGATGTTTAATAGTCTAGGCGTGAGATGACAAGGGCATGGACAAGCATTTTTGTGCTTTCAGAGTTAAGGAACGGGCAGATTATGGAGATGTTTTTCAGGTGGAGGCCTAGGTGAGGGCTTGGATGTGCGGACCTGTGGTGCTGGTGAGAGAGTGTAGCCATTTACAGTGATAAAGAGATCAGGTGGAGGGATAGAGTGGGATGGTGGGAAGATGATAAATTCAGTTTTCTTTACATATAGTTTTAGGAGACGGGAGGAGAAGAAGGTGGATATGGATGAAAGACAGTAAGGGATCCGGGAGAGTAGGGAGGTGACATCTGGGCCAGAGATATAGAGTTGGGTGTCATCAGCATACAGGTGGTATTGAAAGCCATGTGATGCTATGAGCTGACCCAGACCAAGAGTGTAGATAGAGAAGAGTAGTGGGCCCAGGACTGACCCCTGGGGGACACCAACAGACAGCGGGCGAGAGGGGGAGGTGGTGTGAGAGTGTGAGACGCTGTATGTTCTATCGGTGAGGTACGAGGAGATCCGGGAAAGGGCCGAGTCTGTGATGCCGAGGGAGGAGAGGATGTGTAGGAAGAGTGAATGGTCGACAGTGTCAAAAGCAGAGGCCAGGTCTATGAGGAGAAGCACAGAGTACTGGCATGAGGCTTTGGCAGTTACTAGGTCATTGGTGACCTTGGTTAGGGCGGTTTCAGTAAAGTGGTGGGGTCGGAAACCAGATTGCAGTGGGTCAAGAAGAGAGTTGGTGGAGAGATGGGATGACAGTTGAAGATGGAAGTGTTGCTCAAGGAGCTTAGAGGAAAATGGAAGCAGTGAGATGGGGTGATAATTTGACAGTGAGGAGGGGTCGAGAGATGGCTTCTTAAGGATGGGGGTGATGGTAGCGTGTTTAAAGGAGGAAGGGAAGATGCCAGAGGTTAATGATAGATTGAAGAGATGGGTGAGGGCTGGGATGATAACAGCACTAAGGTCAGGGATGAGGTGGGATGGCAGTGGGTCAAGACTACAGGTGGTGAGGTTCGATTTGGACAGTAGAGAGGAGAGCTTGTCAGGAGTGACAGGAGAGATGCAAGTTAGGGGGGAATTTTGCGGGTTCTGTTGTGTGTGAGAGGGGTGACCGTGTCAAGAGTGGAGGTGTTTGTGTGGTTATAGAATGTGGTGGCTGCGTCTGGATCAGCAAATGAGGATATGGTAGAGAGGGGAGCAAGAGAGTCGGAGAGAGTGTGAGGGTTGAGGTTTTGTAGGTTCCTGCATGGGTGTACTAGATTTGGTGCAGGAGGAGCAGGTGGAGTGGAGATGGAGGAGAAGGTGAGCAAGTTGTGGTCAGAGATAGGGAGAGGAGAGTTTGAGAGGTTAGATAGGGGGCAAAGGCGGGTGAAGATGAGGTCCAGTGTGTGTCCATCTTTGAGTGGCTCCAGAGATCCACTGGGAGAGGTCAAAGGAGGAGGAGAGTGACAGGAGTTTGTTAGTAGTACAGTGGGGTGTTTCAATTGAGATGTTAAAATCTCCCATGATAATAGTGGGGATGTCGGTGGAAAGAAAGTGGAGGAGCCAGGAAGAAAAGTGGTCAAGAAAGGTGGTGGCAGGGCCCGGTAGACAACAGCCATTTGGAGGTTGGAGGGGGGAGTAGATACGGACAGAGAGAACCTCAAAGGAGGGGAGGGCGGGCGAAGGTAGTGGTGGAATGGGGACAAAGGAGCAGGTATCTGACAGAAGAAGGCCAACACCTCCGCCATGTTTACTTCCAGGGTGGGGGGGGGGGGGGTAAATTGAAGCCCGCCGTAAGAGGTTGTGTCAGAAGGTGACAGCCAGGTTTCTGTTAGAGCAAGAAAGGTTAGGTTGCGTGAGATGAAAAGGTCATGGATAAAGGGAAGCTTGTTGCACACAGAAGGGGCATTCCAGAGAGCTCCAGACAAGGGGATAGGTACACCAGGGGTGAGGGGGATGGGTTTGAGGTTTATGCGGTTGATGGAGTGTGTGCTGCTTGGTCGATAAGAGATGCCTAAAACCACAGTGGGGATGCGCTGAGGGGGCCCAGGATTGGGAGATATGTCCCCAGCAGCGAGGAGAAGCAAGGAGAGAGTGAGGAGGTGTGTGGGTGTATGGGATCGAGAAAAGGGTGGTTGTGTGGGTTTTGTGAGAAAGGTCTTAATGTTGTGGAAGAGGTGAAGAGTAGAGGTCAGGTGTGAGGGTAAGACAGAGGGGGAGATATGGAATCCATTGCCCAGCGTGGGTGTTTGAGGGGAGACAAGGAGTTTGATGATTAGGGATGCAGTGATGATTGTGGCAGAGAGGTGCATATTGGCTGTTGGTGTGAGTGAGGAGCTGGGAAAGTTCTTGGTTACCTTTGGTTCACTTCTGGTTTCAATTCTGGTATTAATTCTGCATACACTTTCTGGGGTTGCACGTTGATGGGTGTTGCACTGAATAACTAAACACACATATTGAAAATATGAAGAGCACGTATTACAAACTGAAGCATGTGATGAAACGGAAACAGTCAAGAATAGGAGAATGGACTTCCGGTTCCGGCGCTGATGATGTAGGAGCACAGGCCATGCGCTCCGCGGGCATCGTCTTCAAACCTGCATATATAACAGCACCCACATCGCCAGGCAGTATCAGTAAGGGGTGAAGGAGGCGATGAAAGCACAGCGGAGGTGCCGTCACGCTCTGGAGTTTCGGTGTGGTGACCCTGAAGCCGTTGGAGCAGAGCAGAGCTACAGCTCGCTGAGTGCCATCTTCCCCATGACTCGCGGCATAACCCAGTAGCGGTGAGCAACGGAGGCTGAGCAGCGATTGGCAAGCGGGAGCCGAAGCTGAGTACTTGCCTTAGCACGGACGGGGAAAGGACGAGAGTCGTGCAGAGCTCTGGGTCGCGTCCCGTAACAGCAAAAAGGCTGGCCTGCAGAAGTGAGACACGCCATATTCCCTGCGTTTCGCGCACAACAACAGGTCAGAGCAGGACAACTGTGGAGGTGGGAGGCGGCAGAATCACAGAGTTGCAGCTTCGGTATGCTGGATGGGGAACAAATAATTCAGCAACAGAGCGGGGCCATAGTGCTGGGAGACACAGGGGAAGTCAAAAAAGCTACATAAGCCCTCCACTGCATGTGGCAAGCAGCCATTTTGGATACTGTCACAGAAAAGACGCCTTGTATGACTTGTCTTGCAGATGCTAGATCCAGGAAAAGGCTATACAAAAGGCTATACAAAAATAGAAAGTTTTCCCCTCAATCCATAAAGGGGACAAGTGATTGCTGTGCCTGAAACCCTCTGCCGCACAAGCTGCAAATACAGGTTGAAAAACTTACTCTATCATACTGTAACGTGGGTTTGCACGTCAATGAAATAATAGCCACGTAGGCACTCTGAGATATAAGGGCATAAGCGACCTAGGGACTGTCTCTTGCTAATACAAATCCGGTCTTCTGGACTGGCGAGGAAATTTTCTCGTAAAAGCCTACACTGCATCTGTATATTTAATCTGTTGCCTGCCTTGGGACAGTGACATTTCCAAATTTACAGGTGGTCAAGTTGAGCGTAACCCCTTCCATTATATTTCAATTTAAGGGCCACTCAAGAAATGGCGCCTATAAAGAGGAAAGATAAAGGGGCAGCTAGCAGACCAGAGTCAGAACAGGAGGAAGTGGATACATCCAAAGATGAATCCCAGGAGCATAATACTAATCCTCCACAAATCAAAATTAACTACAATAAACTCGTCACAGCAGTGGCTAAGAAAATACTGCCAGTTTTGCAAGAAACACTTACCAATGAAATTGTGGTCACCATGCAAACTTTACAGACTGAGGTCAATAAGCAAGGAGAGAGACAAGACAAAATGGAATAAAGGCTTTCCATAACAGAGGACGAAGTCTCTGACTTACAAACGTGTATAAACGATCTGACAGAAAAAAATAAGCAAATCTCTAACAAGTTAGAGGATTTAGAGAACCGTTCGCGCAGTAAGAATTTGCGAATTATAGGACTGCCAGAAAGGATCCCAGCGAGTCATCTGTGAGTCAAATTTGTGAGTCAGATCTGCCTGCTGCACTGAACTTAGACATGATCTGCAAAGTTGAAAGAGCGCACCGGGTGGGACCGGAAGCCCCGAATAAGCTGAAAGACTCTGATAAACGCTCTCGGGTCCTGCGGCAGGTGATTGCCAAGTTCCTGGATTATAATGATATGGAAAATATCCTGCGCAGCTTCAAAAAGCGCCGAAAACCTCTAAAATAAGAGGGTTCAACTATTCTTATCTCTAATGATTACTCAGTGGAGGTCTCGCACAAAAGAAAGGCCTTTAGCAGACTGTGCTCCACTCTCTATATGAAAAAAATAAAGTTCCAGCTGCAACATCCGTCCACGCTGAAGGTCTTACTTCCGGTTGGGTCCGCAAGATCTGAAGACGAACTACAACATCTACTACGCGAAGCATCGTTGGATGAAGTTAACAATACTTCTCAGCGATCCTCTAACACTCGCCCTCCGAGTCCGGTGCCTGCCGGAAGTCTTCCACAGAACGCCAATCCCAAGGAGCAAAGACTTCCTCAAACACCACGCGAAACAAGAAGCAGAACTTGAAGCTCTGGACGCTTCGCATTGATTACGGCCAAATGCTTCCGAAGTAAGATGCTTGCTTGTTGCTTTTAGTTCATTGGAACAAGCCTTGCTGATGTGCTGGTGCTAATGTATCAGACGATGTTCTGAGTGCTTATGCACGTCCGAAAAAAGTGAAGTCTCTACAACAGAAGGAAAAGGAGATTAGGGAGGTTATGAGACTGTTCATGTTTCTGTTTAGGTTCATGATTGTTATATTACAGAAATTTCAGCTCTCTCATAGTAGGGTGCCATGCTTATGCCAGAAAGTGTACTTACAGTGGGGTGTGTGGATGGAGGGGTTACTGGGGAGATGGATACTGAGCAGCAGCATTTATGCCATGTTGCGAGTCTTTAGATATAAGTTATGAAAATCATTTCATGGAATGTCAAGGGCCTATTGTCTCCGCAGAAACGCTCAATGGTTTTGAGGTATCTGGGTAAATTAAAACCTAATGTGGCTTTACTACAGGAAACCCATATCTCATCTGGTGATTTCTATAGTGGGCGAGGTAGTTGACGCAGCCGCAGTTAATAGAGTTTTAATTCTGTTAAGAAAAACCCTGGCATATAAAGTTGTGTCAGTGGAGGCAAACACTGAGGGCAGATGGGCAAAGGTCCACCTGGAATGTCCTATGGGTGAAGTATGTATTTATAATGTATATGGGCCCAACAGAGATAATTCGGAGTTCTATAGAAACTCTCACAACTCTTGTAGGTGGTGATTTAAATGCAGTGATCAGGCCAGATGAGGATCGCAAACGCACAGTTGCTTCCCAGCGACTACCAAACGATGCGGGTCTAAAAAACCTTGTTGACGCAACCGGGCTTATTGATGTATGGAGACTAACTCCCCCAGACAGCAGGGAATTCACTTTCTTTTCTAATGCCCACCAATCCTGGTCTAGAATAGACAATTTCCTAGTCACAAATAATTTGATAAATAGGGTCTTGGCGGTTCACATACTAGATATCATCATTTCATATCAATTGAATTTGCTGATACATTTCCCAAAGGTCATGATTTCATTTGGCGATTCCCCACAGCTTTAGCGGGTGATAATTCTTTTTGGGATTTGGTCCGTGGATGGTGGTTAGAGTTTGCAGCCTCCAATGCTGAACATAAGGAGAATGCACAATTGTTTTGGGAGACGGCTAAAGCCGTTTTGAGAGGTCGCTTGATTAGCCATTTTTCTCAGCAAAAATAAATAATCCAAAAGAAATATATTGAATATAGTAAGGCCCTCCAGGACGCATACACTGCCTTTCTTGGAGATGCATCACCAGTAAACAAGAAGATGTGGTTGGAGACTAGGGGGATATTCGAGCTATGGCTGGAGTGCAGGGAAAAGCTCTACAGAACGAAGTTCGAAGCAGAGCTGTTTCATTTTGGTAGCAAGTCGGGAAGACTCTTGGCGAGGCTTGCCAAAACGCATAAGGGACAAAAGGGGATAGCATCCCTGAAGTCCAGTGAGGGCAGAGTTATTACGAACCTAAGGGACATCAACACCCTTTTCCAAAAGTGTTAGAAAAAACTATACCAGGATCCTGACATTAATCTTAGTGAGACAGGAGAAGGGTTTCTAAGTCACTGCCACTTATCAAAAATTTCAGAGGAACAGAAAGCGTTCTTAAACACCCAAGTAACCTCCGAAGAGGTCCAGGGCACGATTAAATCTTTGGGTAATGGGAAGGCTCCAGGTCCCGATGGATATCCTGCAGAGTTTTATAAAATTCTGCAGGAACAGGTATCCCCAGTCCTGGCACGTTATTATTCTAGCCTGTTGGAAGGTGGGAGCATTCCCTACAAGGCCAATTTGGCATATATTAAAGTGTTGCCCAAACCAGGGAGAGATCTCACAAAACCAGAGTCTTATAGACCCATCTCACTCATCAATCAGGATTTGAAGATTATATAAAAAATTATGGCCAATAGGTTGGCAGTGATTCTCCCTGATCTTATAGATCAAGCTCAAGTTGGTTTCGTGAAAGGCAGGGCAGCAGTGACTAACTTAAGAAAAGTGATTGGGGCCATGAATGTCGCCATGCACACAAAAGGGGCCAGATCAAGCAAAGCTTTAGTGTCTTTGGACACAGAAAAAGCTTTTGATAGTGTTAAATGGCCTTGGTTGGAGTTAGTTTTAGACAAGTTTGTAATACAAGGCGAATTCCGAAATTTTCTTTCATCCTTATACCACAGACCAAGAGCGGCAGTGTTCACTCCAGGATTCAGATCAGATACTTTTACTTTAGAAAAGGGGACGCGGCAAGGATGCCCGCTGTCGCCTTTGCTATTTAATTTAACGCTAGAACCCCTGTTATATACACTAGTGCACACTCAGGTTTACAAGGGAATCCAAATAGGGGGTAGGGAACTGAAACTAACGGCTTTTGCCGATAACATTCTTCTCTTCATGAGCTCCCTGGGGACCCAGCTACAGGGCGTTTTAGATCTTTTGAGTCAATTTGGTGCATTTTCTGGATACCAAATAAATATAGACAAATGTGAATTGCTGTGGTTGGGAACAAATTCCATTAGAGACACAGCAGCAATCAAAGCATCAGGTATTAAAATAGCCAAGGACTACATCAAGTATCTGGGAATCAAAATTGGACAGATCCCTGCATCATTATACAATTTGAATTACCCTCCACTCTTTGAAAAAATTAAAGAGGAGCTTCGGGGCTGGCAAGATCTGCCCTTATCTCTCTTAGGGAGAGTACATTTAGTCAAAATTATATCGTTTGCGCGCCTTTTATATCCACTCCACTCCAGGTTTGCATACGTTTTTTCAGAAATGTTTTTGTGTGCAGAAACATACGTTATACTTGGTGTACATTGATTTTAACCTATATGGGAAGGAAGGGGTGCTTCCATTTTGGGTTTCTGTCCCGCCACTCTCACAGGCTGTCATAAGAAGGGCAAATTGCAGGTTGGGTGTTTTTTATTTTTTTCTCTCTGAATAATGGAGGTCGGTTGACCCAGCGAGAGGCCTGATTGGCTCGATTGAGAGGTAAAGATAGGATAGGACTGCCCGATTTTGAGATCACATTGAAAGTCGTGGGCAGCTTAAACATCTTTTGATCAAAATATGTGAACCCGAGAGTCTCAAAGTTTTTTCATGTATGATAGATAGCATAAATGCTTCTTTAGGGATTTCCACGTAGTGTATTGCCCTTTTTGCAGTAATGTGCCGCTGGCGGCGGTCTGTGTGTGTACATGTATAATTACATGTGTGCCGCAGCCCTGCCAGTGGCTCCCAGGTTTGCATACGTTTTTTCAGAAATGTTTTTGTGTGCAGAAACATACGTTATACTTGGTGTACATTGATTTTAACCTATATGGGAAGGAAGGGGTGCTTCCATTTTGGGTTTCCGTCCCCGCCCACTCTCACAGGCTGTCATAAGAAGGGCAGCTTGCAGGTTGGGTGTTTTTTATTTTTTCTCTCTGAATAATGGAGGTCGGTTGACCCAGCGAGAGGCCTGATTGGCTCGATTGAGAGGTAAAGATAGGATAGGACTGCCCGATTTTGAGATCACGTTGAAAGTCGTGGGCAGCTTAAACATCTTTTGATCAAAATATGTGAACAGAGAGTCTCAAAGTTTTTTCAAATTCCGTTAGAGACACAGCAGCAATCAAAGCATCAGGTATTAAAATAGCCAAGGAATTACATCCAGTATCTGGGAATCAAAATTGGACAGATCCCTGTCACACATTATACAATTTGAATTAACCTCCACTCTTTGAAAGAAATTAAAAGAGGAGCTTTTGGGCTGCATGAACTGCCCTTACTTCTCTTAGGGAGAGTACATTTAGTCAAAATGATATCGTTTGCGCGCCTTTTATATCCACTCCAGATCATACCTATTTTAATTTGTCATACAGATGTCAGGATTAAAAATAAAATAAAAAAAAAAACATTTAATAGATGTAATCAAACGTTTTGTGGAGAGGGAGAAGACCAAGAATAGCCCTAGCAAAGTTACAAACACAGAAAGCAGAGATAGGTTTGAATCTCCCAAATTTGAGAAGCTATAACTAGTGTTGAGCGATTGCGTTGGCTATCGAGATCGATCGATAGTCGATAGTCGGCCGCTATCGATAAGGTTTTTCGATAGTGAGCATCGATTATGCGCGATGACCCTTAAAAGTCTATGGAGAGCAACTACACCTTCATTATTAAACCCAAACAAGGCTGGAGAAGCTGAAATTAACATCCAAACAGTCAAATGGATACTTGCTACATCTTAGGCAACACATTAGAGTTATAAAAGTCAGCAGAAAAAAGTCACAGACCATTACTATCACCTGTCTTGTACCAAGCCTGACCCTTAAACCTGCATCTCCCACAAATTAAAAAGTGCCAAAGGCAGATGAATTTGAACCATCATGTTACTTGAATGGACATTAAATATCCCTGTCCTGGAACGCAGCAGTGAGCCACAAAACTGCATTACCCCCACATTTAAAAAGTGGGCGCAAAAAGGGAGTCTTTCACCACCATTTTAGTTGAACTGACCATTGACTATACCTTCCTGGCCACAGCATGAGCCCCAAACCTGCATGACCCCTCATTTAAAAAGTGCCTGAAAAATGAGTCTTGTCAACCACCATTTTAGTTTCACTGGACATTGACTAATACTGTCCTGGGCCACAGCATGAGCCCCAAACCTGCATGACCCCCACATTAAAAAGTTCCTAGAAAATGGAGTCTTTCAAGCCACCATTTTTAGTTGAACTGGACATGACTATACCTGTCCTGGGCGCACAGCAAGAAAAAAAAAAAAAAAGGCCCCAAACCTGCATGACCCCCCACATTTAAAAAGTGCCGAAAAAGGAGTCTTTCAACCACCATTTAAGTTTCACTGGACATTGACAATACCTGACCTGGGCCACAGCATACCCAAACCATGCATAACCCCACATTTAAAAAAGTGCCGGAAAAAGGAGTGTTTCAACCACCATTTTAGTTTTCACTGACATTGACTATACCTGTCCTGGGCCCCAGCATGAGCCCCCCAAACCTGCATGACCCCCACAATTAAAAGTGCGGAAAAAGGAGTCATATCAACCACCATTTTAGTTGAACTGGACATTACTATACACCTGTTTCCTGGCCCGACAGCATGAGCCCCAAACCTGCATGGACCCCCACATTTTGAAAAAAGTGCCGGAAAAAGGAAGTCTTTCAACCACCCTTTTTAGTTGAACTGACATGTACTATACCTGTCCTGTGTCACAGCATGAGCCCCCAAACTGCCATGACCCCACATTTAAAAAAGTGCCGGAAAAGAGGAGGGTCCTTCAACACCATTATAGTTGAACTGGACATTGACGTAAACTGTCCTGGGCCACAGCAATGACCCAGGCCGAGTTACATGGGTGCGTGAAAGCCCAGGACTGGCGTCCTCATCTATTAGACACGCAAGGTTAAAATGGCCCTGATGACGCAGCAAGAAACTGTCCGTGCTGAAGCAGAGTGCGAAGCGAAGTGTGAGAACTCCACCTTCCTCAGTACACAGTCAATACCTGGTAGCGCTTGCCCCTCCGTATGAGTGTGGACCAATTGAGCTTCAATGGAAATACGGTGGTTAACGCTCCTGTTTACCCCAGGTGCCCTTATCTTGGCATCTTTTTCTCATTTTACTCAACGTGCTGGAGAAATGGTCTCGTACTTTGTTCTCTGTCCCGTGCTCCATACCTCCTTGTCCCTCCTGAATAACCTACAACTGGTCAATTATTCCTGTACCTCCCTTGAACAATTCAGAGAAATTTTTTTAACATCTATTTTTTACATTAATTTTTTTTAGTACTTTAAAATTCTAGAAAACACAATTTTAAAATAGGATGAATCCCACCATGTCTTTGTTTCTCATTTTTCATTTTATTAAATGGGTTGTCTCAATACAGGGATTAATAGCTATGTTTAAAGATCTGTGCAAAAAACAAG
Source organism: Phyllomedusa bahiana (assembly GCA_025379985.1). NCBI lineage: Eukaryota > Metazoa > Chordata > Amphibia > Anura > Hylidae > Phyllomedusa > Phyllomedusa bahiana. Next base: position 13,950 of record JAODAL010066037.1, read on the forward strand.
TTCAATTTGCCAATATGTGTCCATTAACAGTGTCCTACCTATTCCTGTTTTTTCGGGACAGCCCATCACCCTTTGAGCCACTCTTGACAATTGTGAATAACAAATGTCTGTTTGAAACACATTTGTTAGAATAGGACCTGTAGTATACTGCATGTCACAGTGCAAAATGCCCCAAAAAATTCAAACATACCCCTTGGAGCACTTTGGTCAATTGTGAGATAACTAATTGTCCATGTTAGAAACAACATTTTTTAGAATGACCTGGAGTATCGCTGCATGTCACAGCAAAATGCCGCCCATAATTTCAAAGCATGACCCTTGAGCCACTTTGGGTCCAATTGTGAAGAACCAAATGTCTGTTAGAAACAACATTTTTTGTTTTATAATAGGACCTGTAAATTGCTGCATTTCAAAGCAGCATGACCCAAAAAATTATAAAAATGACTTCTCAGCCACTGTAAAAATTGTGAGGGAGAAATGCCACTTAGAAGCCACATTTCTGTTACAGGACCATGATTATTGTTGTATCTCACAGCTACATGACCCCAAAAAATTATAAATATTACTTCTCAGCCACTATTAAAAATTGTGAGGAGAAATGCCACTTAGAAGTCACATTTCTTTCCAAAGGACCATGCTTTATTGCTGTATCTCTAAGCAACATGACCTCAAAACCATTGAAAATGCGAGAAACTTCTTAAGATAAAGTGAGTAAATGTATCCGGTGTTGTCAGAAACCTAGCTGTCTTTTACAGTCTCCGCCCAGCGAAAACCAGCAAAATGAACTGTTTGTGGAAAAGAGAATAAAAATTGCAGTAAGAAATGATTCATTTAAAAAAAAAGTTTTCAAAGAGGACCATTTTCTGTTTTGAAAAGGAATGGGAAAGTAACTGGCAACTAATCGGTGACCTCGGCAATTGGGGCCGACAACATCATCAGAGATCCATGCCTGATTCATCATGATTAACAGTCAAACGAACCACATTATCTGTGGAAATGCCTGATGCTTTTGTCTTTAGGACTCCTCCCGCTGTGCTGAAAGGTCCGCTCAATATGACGCTGGCTAGTGGGGCAGTGACAACACCTCCTAATGGCGTGACGAGCCAGCTCGGGCCATTCGTCCATATTGGATTACCCAGAATTCTATTGAGTCCCGGAACACAGGCAAAAACAACGTGTTGAGACGCAGATAGTCGTGCACCATGTCTTAAGCTGATCTCTGTGTGGTTGGATGTGTGCCCTGCCATTGCATGCGTTGGTGAGGTGGAAAACAAAGATTGCCAGAGTCACCCATTAGGCTTCTGCCACCTTGCTGCTGCTGCAGCATAACACCTACTTGGCACTCTACTGCTGTCACGCGCTGATGTGTTCCACCGTACGATTTGGGAACGTGAAGCATACGCAACAGATGTCGTTCCAGTTGATACATCAGCAAGGTCTCCATTATCCTGCATTTAACTCTCTTATTTGTGGGTGGAAGGAAAGTGCTGATTTTTGTTTTGTACCGGGGATCCAGGAGGGTGCCACCCAGTACCTGTGTTCAATTTTGATGGCCTTAATGCAGGATCATGTTGGAGGAAATGGAGCATCCAAGCACTCATGTGAGAGATGGAGCCTTGATTTCCCAAGCCTCTGGTCGAGGGGCACTAGCAAACTGATCTTCCTCATCTTCCTCCTCCGCCTCAAATTCGCGCCAACCTCTTTCCAAGGCAGGGACGTCGGTAACATCGGTGTCTAGGAATATCTCCTCCTCCGCTGCCTCCGGCACAGCTTCAACACAGCCCTGACTTGCCTGAGATGATGCACCCTGAGAGCTGATGCGCCACCTTGCACTAGCTCTGGACCCCGAACCACTGCCTAATGAAGACCGATGAAATTGTGAAACTGTCGGGCCTTGTGGAAAGGCTCCGTGTCCGCATCTGTGTCCGTCTCCTCCTCCGTCGCTGGCGGGACCTGTTGTTTCAGAGTGTCCAACGATCGTTCCAGAACTAAGATCACCACAATGCTCATGCTGACAAGGGCATTGTCCGCACTGACCATTTTGGTGGCTTCTTCAAAACTGGCAAGGATGGTGCAGAGCTCTTTCACCTGCCTCCACTCTCGGTGGTTCAACACCCCGAGGTCCGTACCGCTGCTTGTCAGGCCATGTGTCACTTCGTACTGCGTAATGGCATTGCGCTGCTGCCACAATCGCTGGAGCATGTGGAGGGTGGAATTCCAGCGTGTTGCCACGTCAACAATGAGACGGTTGACGGGGAGGCCGAGCTGACGCTGCAACGCGGGGTGCGAACGGCGGAAGTGCGAACTCAGACCTCGAGCCTTCTTCAGCAGGCACTCCAGACCCGGGTAGCTCTTTAGAAATTTCTGGACGACAAGGTTCATGACATGTGCCAGGCAAGGGATGTGCTCCAGCCTACCGATCTTAAGGGCGGCCAGCAGATTTCGCCCGTTATCGCACACCACCTTGCCTGGCACAAGGTTCTTGTCACCCAGCCAGCGCTCGGTCTCGTTGCTTAGAGCCGTCCACAGCTCCTGACCTGTGTGTGGACGGTCTCCAAGGCAGATTAATTTCAACACGGCCTGGTGTCTCTGGGCACGTGATGCCACCAGAGGACCTTGGAGGAAAGAGCCCTGCACCATCCCTGCGGTTTTGAAGAGCGTGCGCCGAGCCTGAGAGCCACCGTCACCCCCAGAGACATCCACCAGGCTCACCCAGTGAGCTGTCACAGAGATATAGCGGCCTTGGCCGTGCTTACTAGTCCATGTGTCGGTGGTGAGATGGACTTTTCCGGACACAGATGCAGACAACGCGCTTGAAATTTTAGATGACACGTGGCTGGCCAGGGCAGGGACGGCTTTTCTGGCAAAGAAATGCCTGCTCGGCATCTGGTATTGGGGGCAGGCGAGGGCCATGACGTGGCGAACCCATCTGTGTCCACCAGACGGAAAGGCAACCTTTCCAAGGCCAAAAGCCTGGCAATGCCGAAATTCAGGCTTTTGGCTTTGGGATGGTTTGGGTTAAAGTGTTTCTTCTGCTCCCAAACCTGGAAGACAGAAGGCTGGCTGCTAGACTGGCCGCTGTACGGCGTGCAGGAGAAGGGGTAGGATGGGTCTCTGGTGGTGCTGGTGGTACTCGGGCGACGGTGGAGGCTGAAGCGGAGGCTGATCCCTGATCATGACTCTGAGAGACATGGGCAGCTGAGGAACGCTTGGTGGTGGCGGAGGAGGAGGAGGCGGAGACAGAGGGTGTGACAGTGGTTGGAGGCCCGGCGTCGGTCTGGCCTTTTTTGGCCAAGTGTTCCCTCCATTTCAACTCATGCATTCGCTGCATGTGACTAGACATGTTGGTGTGGTTAACCACTGAAGGTTCTTGCCTCTACTTATGCGTTTACGGCAAAGGCGGCATATGACATCGCTGGTTGAATCAGAGGCTTGCTCAAAGAAGGCCCAGGCTTGAGAGGTCCTGGACCTTTTTGACGGCGATAAGCGAGGAGTGGGGTTTGCGCTGACCGTGGCTGGCGGAATCATATCAGGACTTCTGCGACCGCCCTCTCCCTTTTTGTGGCGGGACCCGTATTGACACTACCCCATCGTCTTCCTCCTCGTCCACTGATGAAGCGCTCGCAAGCAAATTCTGCGAAATGACCAGGATGGATCCGCCATGTCGTCATCATCATCATCAACAACACCGGTGACTTGGTCGTCCTGACTTTCTGCCTCCAGAAGCTGTAGGCTACAAGCAAGGGGCACTGCAAGACGTTGCTGACCGCCCGGATTTTTGCCGATTGACCGGCTTCCTTCACCTCCTCTGATGGCATCAGTAACTGGGCGTCAGAGCAGACTAAATCATCCTCTTGATCTTTTAACATGCCTTCTGACCCCAACCGCATTTTGTCATCAAAGAGGTCTTCAGACAATGGATTATCCACAGTGGTGGGTAAACGAGTTGACATTTGGCTGCTTCATGGGGGATTGGGTACGAGACGACTTTTGGCCGTG
>JAODAL010066038.1:0-17948 GCA_025379985.1 Phyllomedusa bahiana
TTTTTGGATTGCCGCAATGCAGAATCAAATCGGATGTTACGGGACAGAGATAAACCCGAACATAGGTCTACATGCAAAACCTAGGGAGATCGCATTCTTGTTGCTAGCGGTTGGTAGAGGTGAATAACCATAGGCCTTAATATATCTCTTAGCACTAATGTAGTTGTAGCGTCAACTCATATACTGCAAAGTACAACTCTTAAGCCCTTGTTAATTGTAGCAAAGTAGAAATCAAAACGGGCCAGAGATATACCCGAACATTAGGTCTAACATGCAAGAACCTATGGAGACCGCCAATCTGATGGTAGCGGTTGGTAGAATGGAATAGCCATAATCCTTCAAAAATCTCAGATGCAGTAACTTTTTGAGTCACAACTCATAACTACACAGTTACAACTCTAAAGCCCTCATGGATTGCAGCAAAGCAGAATCAATCGATGTTTACGGCCAGAGATAAACCACCAACATAGTCTACATTGCAAAATCCTATGAGAAGATTTCTTTATCTTGAGAGCTAGCGGTTGTATAAGTGAAATAATTATACTCCTAAAATATCTCCAGCAGTAAGTAGTTTGAGCGCAAACTTTATATACTACATAGTACAACTCTATGAAAGCCCTCTATGATTTGCAAGCAAAGCAGATTCAAAATCGGAAAAACACGAACATAGGTCTACATGCAAAACATATGGAGACCGCCATTCGATGCTAGCGGTTTAGGTAGAATGGAATAGAGCCATAATCCTTAATATACTCTTAGCAGTAAGGTAGTTTGAGGACTTCAACCTCAATGCTGCAGAATTACAACTCTATAAGGCCCTTGTGATTGTAGCAAAGTAGAATGCCAAATCGGCATTAGTCTACATGCAAAACCTATGGAGGAACCGCCATTCTGAATTTAGTGGGTGGTAAGAGGCAGAGGAATAGCCATAATCCTTCATATATCTCTGAGGCAGTAAGCATTTTGAGCGCAACTTATATACTACAAAGTACAACTCTATAAGCCCTCTTGATTGCAGCTAAGCTGAATCAAATCGGATGTTACGGGCCAGAGATAAACACGAACATAGGTCTACATGCAAAACCTATGGAGATCGCTTTCTTGATGCTAGCTATTGTATAAGTGGATAACCATAACCAAATATATCTACTTAGGCGTAAGTAGTTTGAGCGCAATTCATATACTACAAAGTACAACTCTATAAGCCCTCTTGATTGCAGCAAAGCAGAATCAAATCAGATGTTACGGGCCAGAGATAAACACGAACATAGGTCTACATGCAAAACCTATGGAGATCGCTTTCTTGATGCTAGCGGTTGGTAGAAGTGAATAACCATAATCCTTCATATATCTCTGAGGCAGTAAGCATTTTGAGCACAACTCATATACGACAAAGTACAACTCTATAAGCCTACTTGATTGCAGCAAAGCAGAATCAAATCGGATGTTACGGGCCAGAGATAAACACCAACATAGGTTTACATGCAAATCCTATGGAGATTGCTTTTCTGATGCTAGCGGCTGGCAGAAGTGAATAGCCGTAATCCTTCATATATCTCTGAGGCAGTAAGTAGTTTGAGCGCAACTTATATACTACAAAGTACAACTCTATAAACCCTTTTGATTGCAGCAATGCAGAATCAAATCGGATGTTACGGGACAGAGATAAACACGAACATAGGTCTACATTCAAAACCTATGGAGATCGCTTTCTTGATGCTAGCGGTTGGTAGAAGTGAATAACCATAATCCTTAATATATCTCTTAGGCAATAAGTAGTTTGAGCGCAACTCATATACTGCAAAGTAACAACTCTATAAGCCCTTGTGATTGTAGCAAAGTAGAATCAAATCGGGCCAGAGATATACACGAAACATAAAGATCTACATGCAAAACCAATGGAGAACCCGCCATACAGATGCTAGCGGAATAGGGTAAGAAGGGAAAAGCCATAATCCTTCATAATATCTTTGTATGCAGTAAGCATTTGAGCACAACTCATATACTACACGTACGAACTCTATAAAGACCCTCATGATTGCACGCAAAGCAGGAAACAAATCGGATGTTACGGCCCAGAGATCAACACGAACATAGGTCCTACATGCAATCCTATGGAGATTGCTGATTCTTATGCACTGTTGGTAGAAGTGAATAATTATACTCCTTAATATATCTCAGGCAGTAAGTAGTTTGAGCGCAACTTATATACTACATAGTACAACTCTATAAGCCCTCTTGATTGCAGCAAAGCAGAATCAAATCGGATAAACACGAACATAGGTCTACATGCAAAACCTATGGAGACCGCCTTTTTCTGATGCAAAGCGGTTGGTAAAAGTGAATTAGCCATATCCTCTGCATATATCTCTGAGGCAGTAAGTAGTTTGAGTGCAACTAATATACTAAAAAGAACAACTCTATAAGCACTCTTGATTTTGCAGGAAAGCAGAAGATCAATCAAATCTGATGTTACGGGCCAGAGATAAACACGAACATAGGTCCACATGCAAAACCTATGGAATTCGCTTTCTTCGATGCTAGCGTTGTAGAAGTGAATAACCATAATCAAAATATCCTTAAAGCAAGTAAGTAGTTAGAGCGAACTTATATACTACATAGTACAACACTATAAGACCTCTTGAATTGGCAGCCAGCAGAATCATAATCGTGATAAACACGAACATAGTCTACATTCAAAAACCTATGAGATCGCTTAACTTGATGCTAGCGGATGGTAGAAGTGATAAACCATAATCCATAAGTAATCTCTTAGGCAGTAAGTAGTTTGAGCGCAACTCATATACTGCAAAGTACAACTCTATAAGCCCTTGTGATTGTAGCAAAGTAGAATCAAATCGAATGTTACGGGCCAGATATACACGAACATAGGTCTACATGCAAAACCTATGGAGACCGCCATTCTGATGCTAGCGGGTGGTAGAAGGGAATATCCTAAAATCTTCTAAATCTCTGAGAAGTAAGTAGTTTGAGCGAACTTATATACTAACAAAGTACAGACTCTATAAGCCATTTTGATTGCAGCAAAGCAGATTCCAAATCGGATGTTACGGGCCGAGAGGAAAAACACGAACATAGTCTACATGCAAAACCTATGAAGGATCGCTTTCTATGATGCTAAGCGGTTGGTAGAAGTGAAATAACCATAATCCTAATATCTTAGGCAGTAAGAATTTTGAGCGCAAGTTATATACTACCATGAGTACAACTCTATAAGAAGCCCTCCTTGATTGCAGCAAAGCAGAATCAAATCGAATGTACGGGAGAAATTAAACATGACCATATGTCTAGCATTCAAAACCTATGGAGACCGGCCATTCGTGAGCTAGAGGTTGGTAGAAGGGAATAGCCATAATCCTTCATATATCTCTTAGGCAGTAAGCATTTTGAGCACAACTCATATACTACAAAGTACAACTCTATAAGCCCTTTTGATTGCAGCAAAGCAGAATCAAATCGGTTGCTACGGGCCAGAGATAAACACGAACATAGGTCTACATGCAAAACCTATGGAGATTGCTTTCTTTGAAGCTAGCAGGTTGTAAGAAGTTGTTAATAACCATAATCCTTAATATATCTCTTAAGCTATAGTCGCAACTCAAATATACTGCACAGTACAACTCCTATACGCCTACTTGATTCGCAGCAAACGCAGATCAAATCGGATGTTACGAGCCAGAGATAAACACGAACCATAGGTCTACAAGCAAAACCTATGGAGCCGCCATTCAGATGCAAGCGATTGGTAAGAAAGAGGATAACCATAATCACTTAATATATCTCTTAGGCAGTAAGTAGGTTTGTAACGACAAACTCATATACTGCAAAGTACAACTCTATAAGCCTACTTGATTGCAGCAACGCAGAATCAAATCGGATGTTACGGGACAGAGATAAACACGAACATAGGTCTACATGAAAAACCTATGGATATCGCTTTCTTGATGCTAGCGGTTGGTAGAAGTGAATAACCATAATCCTTAATATATCTCTTAGGCAGTAAGTATTTGATCGCAACTCAAAATATGCAAAGTACAACTCTATAAAGCCTTGGATGATTTGTAGCAAAGTAGAATGAAAGTCGGGCCAGAGATATACACGAACAAAGGTCTAAATGCAAAACAAATGGAGACCGCCAATCTGATGCTAGCGGATGGTAAAAAGGGAATAGCGATAATCCTTTCATATTTTCTTTGAGGCAGTTAAGTAATTTTGGAGAGCAACTCAGTATACTACAAAGTACCTACTCTATAAGCCCTCTTGATGCAGCAAACAAATCAAATCGGATGTTTACGATCCAGAGATAAACACCAACTAGATCAACATGCAAACCTATGGAAACCTGCCATTCTTGATGCTAGCCGTTGGATAGAAGTTGATAACCATAATCCTTAATATATCTCTTAGCAGTAAGTAGGTTTGAGAGAGCGCAACTCCTATACTGCAAAGTACAACTCTATAACTACTGATTGCAGCAACGCAAATCAAATCGGATGTTACGGGCAGAGCTAAACACAACATAGGTTCAACATGAAAAACCTATGATAAATCGCTTTCTTGATGCTAGCCGGTTGGTAGAAGTGAATAACCATAATCCTTAATATATCTCTTAGGCAGTAAGTAGTTTGAGCGCAACTCATATACTGCAAAGTACAACTCTATAAGCCCTTGTGATTGTAGCAAAGTAGAATCAAATCGGGCCAGAGATATACACGAACATAGGTCTACATGCAAAACATATGGAGACCGCCATTCTGATGCTAGCGGTTGGTAGAAGGGAATAGCGATAATCCTTCATATTTCTTTGAGGCAGTAAGTATTTTGAGAGCAACTCATATACTACAAAGTACAACTCTATAAGCCCTCTTGATTGCAGCAAAGCAAAATCAAATCGGATGTTACGGGCCAGAGATAAACACCAACATAGATCTACATGCAAAACCTATGGAGACCGCCATTCTGATGCTAGCGGTTGGTACAAGTGAATAGCCATAATCCTTCATATATCTTCTGATGGCAGTAAGTAGTTTGAAGTGTTCATACTCAATACTACAAAGTAACAACACTATAAGCCCTCATTATTGCAGCAAAGCAGAATCAAATCGGATAAACACGAACATAGGTCTACATGCAAAACCTATGGAGACCGCCATTCTGATGCAAGCGGTTGGTAGAAGCGAATAGCCATAATCCTTCATATATCTTTGAGGCAGTAAGTATTTTGAGAGCAACTCATATACTTATACCAAAGTACAACTCTAAAAAGGCCCTCTTGATATTGCAGCAAACAGAATCAAATCGAAGTTATGGGCCAGAGATAAACACCAACATAAGTCTAGCATGCAAAACCTAATGGAAAGGAACGCCATTCTGCATCTAGCGCATTGTAGAAGGGAATAGCCATAATCCCTTCATATATCTCTGAGGCAGTAAGCATTTTGAGCGCAACTTATATACTACAAAGTACAACTCTATAAGCCCTCTTGATTGCAGCAAAGCTGAATCAAATCGGATGTTACGGGCCAGAGATAAACACGAACATAGGTCTACATGCAAAACCTATGGAGATCGCTATCCTTGAAAGCTCAGCGGTTTGGTAGAAGTGAATAACCATAATCCTTAAAATATCTCTTAGGCAGTAAGTAGTTTGAGCGCAACTCATATACTGCAAAGTACAACTCTATAAGCCCTTGTGATTGTAGCAAAGTAGAATCAAATCGGGCCAGAGATATACACGAACATAGGTCTACATGCAAAACATATGGAGACCGCCATTCTGATGCTAGCGGTTGGTAGAAGGGAATAGCGATAATCCTTCATATTTCTTTGAGGCAGTAAGTATTTTGAGAGCAACTCATATACTACAAAGTACAACTCTTTAAGCCCTCTTGATTGCAGCAAAGCAAAATCAAATCGGATGTTACGGGCCAGAGATAAACACCAACATAGGTCTACATGCAAAACCTATGGAGACCGCCATTCTGATGCTAGCGGTTGGTACAAGTGAATAGCCGTAATCCTTCATATATCTATGAGGCAGTAAGTAGTTTGAGTGCAACTCATATACTACAAAGTACAACTCTATAAGCCCTCTTGATTGCAGCAAAGCAGAATCAAATCGGATAAACACGAACATAGGTCTACATGCAAAACCTATGGAGACCGCCATTCTGATGCAAGCGGTTGGTAAAAGGGAAACAGCCATAATCCTTCATATATCTTTGAGGCAGTAAGTATTTTGAGAGCAACTCATATACTACAAAGTACAACTCTATAAGCCCTCTTGATTGCAGCAAAGCAGAATCAAATCGGATAAACACGAATATAGGTCTACATGCAAAACCTATGGAGACCGCCATTCTGATGTTAGCGTTTTGGTAGAGGGAAAGCCAAAATCCCTTCATATATCTATGAGGCAGAAAGTATTAGCGCAACTAATATACTACAAAGTACAACTCTATAAGCCTACTTGATTGCAGCAACGCAGAATCAAATCGGATGTTACGGGACAGAGCTAAACACGAACATAGGTCTACATGAAAAACATATGGATATCGCTTTCTTGATGTCTAGCGTTGGTAGAAAGTGAATAACCATCAATCCTTTAAATAAATCTCTTAAGTGCAGTAAGTAGTTTGAGCGCAACTCATATACTGCAAAGTACACACTCTATAGCCCTTGTGGATTGGTGACAAAGTAGGAATCAAATCGGGCCAGAGTATATACACGGAACAAAGGTCCTGCATGCAAAACATATGGAAACCGGCCATTCTGATCGCTAGCGGTTTGGTAAAGGGAAAAGCGATAATCCGTCCTATTTCTTTGAGGCAGGAAGGATTTTGAGAGCAACTCAAATACTACAAAGTACAACTCAATAAAGCCCTCTTTTGATTGCAGCAAAGCAAAATCAAATCGGGGTGTTTACATGGCCAAGATAAACACCACAAAGGTTAGATCTACATGCATAAACCTATGGAACCGCCATTCTGATGCAGCTGGTTGGTTTGAATGGATAACCATAATCCTTAATATATCTCTTCGGCATTAAGTAGTTTGAGCGCAACTCATATACTGCAAAGTACAACTCTATAAGCCTACTTGATTGCAGCAACGCAGAATCAAATCGGATGTTACGGGACAGAGATAAACACGAACATAGGTCTACATGAAAAACCTATGGATATCGCTTTCTTGATGCTAGCGGTTGGTAGAAGTGAATAACCATAATCCATGATATACTCTTAGCAGTAAGTAAAGTTTGAGCGATAAACTCATATACTGCAAAGTACAACACTATAAGTCCCTTTTGTATTGTAGCAAAGTAGAATCAAATTTCGGCCAGAGATATACACGACCATAGGTGGGGGTAGGTCTACATCAAAACTTAAGGAGACCGCCATTCTTATGCTAGCGTTGGTAAAAGGAATCAGCGATAAACCATTCATATTTCTTTGAGGCATTAAGTAATTTATGAGAGCAACTCATATACAACAAAGTACAACTCTATAAGCCCTCTTGATTGCAGCAAAGCAAAATCAAATCGGATTTACGTGGCCAGAGATTAAACTAAACCAAATAGGATCTACATGCAAAAACCTAGTGGAGACCGCCATTCTGATGCTAGACGGTTGGTACAAGTTACATAGCCATAATCTACATATATCTCTTGAGGCAGTAAGTCGTTTTAAGTGCACACACATATACTACAAAGTACAACTCTATAAGCCCTCTTGATTGCAGCAAAGCAGAATCAAATAGGATAAACACGAACATAGGTCTACAATCAAAACCTATGGAGACCTCCATTCTGATGCAAGCGGTTGATAGAAGCGAATAGCCATAATCCTTCATAGATCTTTGAGGAAGTAAGTATTTTGAGAGCAACTCATAGACTACTAATACAACTCTATCAGCCCCTCTTGAATGACAGCCAAAGCAGAAACAAATCGGATGTTATTGGCCAGAGATAAACACCAACAGAGGTCTACCATGCAAAACTCTATGGAGAACGGGTTAGGTGTTGTTTTAGCCATTCTGATGCTAGCGGATGGTAGAAGGGATATAGCCATAATCCTTCCTATATCTCTGGCAGTAAGCATTTTTGAAGCGCAACTTATTATACAACAAAGTACAACTCTATAAGCCCTCTTGATTGCAGCTAAGCTGAATCAAATCGGATGTTACGGGGGCCAGAGATAACCACTAACATAGGTCTACATGCAAAACCTAATGGGAGATTCGCTTTCCCCCCTTGATGCTAGCGGTTGTACGAAGTGTAAAACAAAACCATACATCCTTAAAATATCTCTTAGGGCAGTAAGTAGTTTGAGCGCAACTCAAAGACACTTCAAAAGTAACAACACTATAAGCCCTTGTGATGTAGCAAAGTATCAATCGGAGCCAATATATACAACGAACATAGAGACTATAAACATGCAAAACATATGGAGACAGCCATTTCTGATGCTAGAGCGGTTGGTAGAAGGGAATAGCGAATAATCCATCATACTTTGAGGCAGTAAGTATTTTGAGAGCAACTCCATGATACAACAAAGAACAACTCCTTAAGCCCTGTTGGATTCAGCAAAGTCAAAATCAAATCGTATGATACGGGCCAATATAAACACCAACATAGGACTACATGCAAAAACCTATGGAGAACGCGCCATTCAGAAGCAAGCGTTGGTACAAGTTAATAGAGCCGTAAATCCTTCATATATCTATGAGGCAGTAAGTAGTTTGAGTGCAACTTATATACTACATAGTACAACTCTATAAGCCCTCTTGATTGCAGCAAAGCAGAATCAAATCGGATAAACACGAACATAGGTCTACATGCAAAACCTATGGAGACCGCCATTCTGATGCTAGCGGTTGGTAGAAGGGAATAGCCATAATCCATCGATATATCCTTTGAGCAGTAAGAATTATGAAGAGCACACACATATACTACAAAGTACAACACTATAAGCCCTCTAGATTGCATCATAAGCAAGAATCAAATCGGATAAACACGAACATAGGTCTACATGCAAAACCTATGGAGACCGCCATTCTGATGTTAGCGGTTGGTAGAAGGGAATAGCCATAATCCTTCATATATCATTGAGGCAGTAAGTATTTTGAGAGCAACTCATATACTACAAAGTACTACTCTATAAGCCCTCTTGATTGCAGCAAAGGAGAATCAAATCAGATGTTACGGGCCAGAGATAAACACGAACATAGGTCGACATGCAAACCTATGTGATCGCTTTCTGAAGCTCAATCGGTTGGTAGAAGTGAATAACCATAATCCTTCATATATCTCTAAGGCAGTAAGCATTTTGAGCACAACTCATATACGACAAAGTACAACTCTATAAGCCTACTTGATTGCAGCAAAGCAGAATCAAATCGAATGTTACGGGCCAGAGATAAACACCAACATAGGTAAACAAGCAATTCCCTATGAGATTTGCTTTTCTGATGCTAGCGGCTGGCAGAAGTGAATAGCCGTAATCCTTCATATATCTCTGAGGCAGTAAGTAGTTTGAGCGCAACTTATATACTACAAAGTACAACTCTATAAACCCTTTTGATTGCAGCAATGCAGAATCAAATCGGATGTTACGGGACAGAGATAAACACGAACAAAGTCACACATTCAAAACCTACAGGAGATCGCTTTCATGATGCAAGCGTTATGGAAAAAGAGAAATAGACCAAAATCACATAAAATACTGCTTAGGCAATAAGTAATTGAGCGCAAACTCAAATACAGCAAATACAACTCTATAAGCCCTTTGATTGATTAGCACAAAGTAGAATCAAAACGTGCCCATAGATATACACGAACATATGTCTACATGCAAAACCTATGGAGACCGCCATTCTGATGCTAGCGGTTGGTAGAAGGGAATAGCCATAATCCTTCATATATCTCTGAGGCAGTAAGCATTTTGAGGCAGCAACTCATAGAACTACACAGTAGCAACTCTATAGAGCCCCCTCCCCCTCATGATTGCAGCAAAGCAGAATCAAATCGGATGTTACGGGCCAGAGATAAACACCAACATAGGTCTACATGCAAATCCTATGGAGATTGCTTTCTTGATGCTAGCGGTTGGTAGAAGTTAATAATTATAATCCTTAATATATCTCAGGCAGTAAGTAGTTTGAGCGCAACTTATATACTACATAGTACAACTCTATAAGCCCTCTTGATTGCAGCAAAGCAGAATCAAATCGGATAAACACGAAACAATAGTCTACAATGCAAAACCTATGGAGCCGCTTTTCTGATGCAAGCGTTGTAAAAGTGAATAGCCATAAATCCTTCAATACTCTGAGGCAGTAAGTAGTTTGAGTGCAACTAATATACTACAAAGTACAACTCTATAAGCCCTCTTGATTTGCAGCAAAGCAGAATCAAATCGGATGTTACGGGCCAGAGATAAACCACAACATAGGTCTAAAAGCAAAACCCAATGGAGAACGCTTTCTTGATGGCTAGCGCTTGGTAGAATTGAATACCATAATCCATAATACCTTAAAAGCCGCATAAGTAGTTTGAGCGCAACTTATATACTACATAGTACAACTCTATAAGCCCTCTTGATTGCAGCAAAGCAGAATCAAATCGGATAAACACGAACATAGGTCTACATGCAAGACCTATGGAGACCGCTTTTCTGATGCTAGCCGGTTTGTAGAAGTGAAATAACCAATAAGATCTTAATAGATCTTAGGGCAGTAAGTATTTTGAGTGCAACTCATATACTGCAAAGAAAAAACTCTACTAGCCCTTGATTGTAGCAAAGTAAATCAAATCGAATGTACGGCCAGATATACACGAACATAGGTCTACATGCAAAACCTATGGAGACCGCCATTCTGATGCTAGCGTGTGTAGAAAGGGAATAGCCATAATACTTCATATATCTCTGAGGTAGTAAGTAGTTTGAGCGCAACTTATATACTACAAAGTACAACTCTATAAGCCCTTTTGATTGCAGCAAAGCAGAGTCAAATCGGATGTTACGGGCCAGAGATAAACACGAACATAGGTCTACATGCAAAACCTATGGAGATTCGCTTACTGAATGCTAGCGGTTGGTAAAGTTAATAACCCATATCCTTATATCCTTAAGGCTGTAAGTAGTTTGAGCCGCAACTATATACTACCATAGTACAACTCTATAAGCCCTCTTGATTGCAGCAAAGCAGAATCAAAACGGAATGTTACGGGTAGAGAGATAAACATCGACATAGGTCTACATGCAAAACCTAAGATACTCGGCACAATCGTAAGCAGAGGTTGGTAGAAGGGAATAGCCATAATCCTTCATATATCTCTTAGGCAGTAAGCATTTTGAGCACAACTCATATACTACAAAGTACAACTCTATAAGCCCTTTTGATTGCAGCAAAGCAGAATCAAATCGGATGTTACGGGCCAGAGATAAACACGAACATAGGTCTACATGCAAAACCTATGGAGATTGCTTTCTTGATGCTAGCGGTTGGTAGAAGTGAATAACCATAATCCTTAATATATCTCTTAGGCTTGAGCGCAACTCATATACTGCAAAGTACAACTCTATAAGCCTACTTGATTGCAGCAACGCAGAATCAAATCGAAATTATACGGTACAGAAAATAAAACACGAACATAGGTCTACATGCAAAAACCTATTGGATACCGCCATTCTGATGCTAGCGATTGGTAGAAGTGTGGAAAACCCATAATCCGTAAATCATAACACTAGGCATTAAAGTAAGTTTGAGCGCAACTCATATACTCTGCAAAGTACAACTCTATAAGCCTACTTGATTGCAGCAACGCAGAATCAAATCGGATGTTACGGGACAGAGATAAACACGAACATAGGTCTACATGAAAAACCTATGGATATCGCTTTCTTGATGCTAGCGGTTGGTAGAAGTGAATAACCATAATCCTTAATATATCTCTTAGGCAGTAAGTAGTTTGAGCGCAACTCATATACTGCAAAGTACAACTCTATAAGCCCTTGTGATTGTAGCAAAGTAGAATCAAATCGGGCCAGAGATATACACGAACATAGGTCTACATGCAAAACATATGGAGACCGCCATTCTGATGCTAGCGGTTGGTAGAAGGGAATAGCGATAATCCTTCATATTTCTTTGAGGCAGTAAGTATTTTGAGAGCAACTCATATACTACAAAGTACAACTCTATAAGCCCTCTTGATTGCAGCAAAGCAAAATCAAATCGGATGTTACGGGCCAGAGATAAACACCAACATAGATCTACATGCAAAACCTATGGAGACCGCCATTCTGATGCTAGCGGTTGGTAGAAGTGGATAACCATAATCCTTAATATATCTCTTAGGCAGTAAGTAGTTTGAGCGCAACTCATATACTGCAAAGTACAACTCTATAAGCCTACTTGATTGCAGCAACGCAGAATCAAATCGGATGTTACGGGACAGAGATAAACACGAACATAGGTCTACATGAAAAACCTATGGATATCGCTTTCTTGATGCTAGCGGTTGGTAGAAGTGAATAACCATAATCCTTAATATATCTCTTAGTCAAGTAATAGTTTGAGCGCAACTCATATACTGCAAAGTACAACTCTATAAGCCCTTGTGATTGTAGCAAAGTAGAATCAAATCGGGCCAGAGATATACACGAACATAGGTCTACATGCAAAACATATGGAGAACCGCCCATTTCTGATGCTAAGCGGTTGGTAAAAGGGAATGCGATAAATTCCTTTCATATTTCTTTTGAGGCAGTAAGTAATATGATGAGCAACTCATATACTGACAAAGTACAACTCTATAAGCCCTCTTGATTGCAGCAAAGCAAAATCAAATCGGATGTTACGGGCCAGAGATAAACACCAACATAGATCTACATGCAAAACCTATGGAGACCGCCATTCTGATGCTAGCGGTTGGTACAAGTGAATAGCCATAATCCTTCATATATCTCTGAGGCAGTAAGTAGTTTGAGTGCAACTCATATACTACAAAGTACAACTCTATAAGCCCTCTTGATTGCAGCAAAGCAGAATCAAATCGGATAAACACGAACATAGGTCTACATGCAAAACCTATGGAGACCGCCATTCTGATGCAAGCGGTTGGTAGAAGCGAATAGCCATAATCCTTCATATATCTTTGAGGCAGTAAGTATTTTGAGAGCAACTCATATACTACAAAGTACAACTCTATAAGCCCTCTTGATTGCAGCAAAGCAGAATCAAATCGGATGTTATGGGCCAGAGATAAACACCAACATAGGTCTACATGCAAAACCTATGGAGACCGCCATTCTGATGCTAGCGGTTGGTAGAAGGGAATAGCCATAATCCTTCATATATCTCTGAGGCAGTAAGCATTTTGAGCGCAACTTATATACTACAAAGTACAACTCTATAAGCCCTCTTGATTGCAGCAAAGCTGAATCAAATCGGATGTTACGGGCCAGAGATAAACACGAACATAGGTCTACATGCAAAACCTATGGAGATCGCTTTCTTGATGCTAGCGGTTGGTAGAAGTGAATAACCATAATCCTTAATATATCTCTTAGGCAGTAAGTAGTTTGAGCGCAACTCATATACTGCAAAGTACAACTCTATAAGCCCTTGTGATTGTAGCAAAGTAGAATCAAATCGGGCCAGAGATATACACGAACATAGGTCTACATGCAAAACCTATGGAGACCGCCATTCTGATGCTAGCGGTTGGTAGAAGGGAATAGCGATAATCCTTCATATTTCTTTGAGGCAGTAAGTATTTTGAGAGCAACTCATATACTACAAAGTACAACTCTTTAAGCCCTCTTGATTGCAGCAAAGCAAAATCAAATCGGATGTTACGGGCCAGAGATAAACACCAACATAGGTCTACATGCAAAACCTATGGAGACCGCCATTCTGATGCTAGCGGTTGGTACAAGTAATAGCGCAATCCCTTCATATATCTATATCGTAAGTAGTATTCGATGCAAAACTCATATACTACAAAGTACAACTCTATAAGCCCTCTTGATTGCAGCAAAGCAGAATCAAATCGGATAAACACGAACATAGGTCTACATGCAAAACCTATGGAGACCGCCATTCTGATGTTAGCGGTTGGTAGAAGGGAATAGCCATAATCCTTCATATATCTTTGAGGCAGTAAGTATTTTGAGAGCAACTCATATACTACAAAGTACAACTCTATAAGCCCTCTTGATTGCAGCAAAGCAGAATCAAATCGGATAAACACGAACATAGGTCTACATGCAAAACCTATGGAGACCGCCATTCTGATGTAGCGTTGGTAGAAGGGAATAGCCATAATCCTTCAATATCTTGAGAGCAGTAATTAGTTTAGCGCAACTCATTATACTTGCAAAGTACAACTCATATAAGCCTACTTGATTGCCTCAACGCAGAATCAAACGATGTTAACGGGACAGAGCTAAAACACAACTTAGGTCTACCATTGAAAAACAAATGGATATCGCTTTCTTGATGCTAGCGTTGGAGAAGTGATTAACCATAATCCTTAATTATAACTCTTTGCAGTAAGTATTTTAAGCGCAACACATATACTCAAAGTACAACTCAAAAAGCCTGTGATTGTAGCAAAGAAGAATCAGGTAATCGGGCCAGAGATATACACGAACATAGGTCTACATGCAAAACATATGGAGACCGCCATTCTGATGCTAGCGGTTGGTAAAAGGGAATAGCGATACTCCTTCATATTTCTTTGAGGCAGTAAGTATTTTGAGAGCAACTCATATACTACAAAGTACAACTCTATAAGCCCTCTTGATTGCAGCAAAGCAGAATCAAATCGGATGTTATGGGCCAGAGATAAACACCAAACATAGATCTACATGCAAAACCTATGGAGACCGCCATTCCTGATGCCAGCGTTGGTAGAAGTGGATAACCAAAATCCTTAATATAACTCTTAAGTCAGTAAGGTAGTTTGAGCGCAACTCATTACATGCAAAGTACAACTCTATAAGCCTACATGATTGCAGCAACGCCAGAATCAAATCGTGGAGTTAACGGACAAGAACAAAACACGAACATAGGTCTACATGAAAAACCTATGGATATCGCTTTCTTGATGCTAGCGGTTGGTAGAAGTGAATAACCATAATCCTTAATATATCTCTTAGGCAGTAAGTAGTTTGAGCGCAACTCATATACTGCAAAGTACAACTCTATAAGCCCTTGTGATTGTAGCAAAGTAGAATCAAATCGGGCCAGAGATATACACGAACATAGGTCTACATGCAAAACATATGGAGACCGCCATTCTGATGCTAGCGGTTGGTAAAAGGGAATAGCGATACTCCTTCATATTTCTTTGAGGCAGTAAGTATTTTGAGAGCAACTCATATACTACAAAGTACAACTCTATAAGCCCTCTTGATTGCAGCAAAGCAAAATCAAATCGGATGTTACGGGCCAGAGATAAACACCAACATAGATCTACATGCAAAACCTATGGAGACCGCCATTCTGATGCTAGCGGTTGGTACAAGTGAATAGCCATAATCCTTCATATATCTCTGAGGCAGTAAGTAGTTTGAGTGCAACTCATATACTACAAAGTACAACTCTATAAGCCCTCTTGATTGCAGCAAAGCAGAATCAAATCGGATAAACACGAACATAGGTCTACATGCAAAACCTATGGAGACCGCCATTCTGATGCAAGCGGTTGGTAGAAGCGAATAGCCATAATCCTTCATATATCTTTGAGGCAGTAAGTATTTTGAGAGCAACTCATATACTACAAAGTACAACTCTATAAGCCCTCTTGATTGCAGCAAAGCAGAATCAAATCGGATGTTATGGGCCAGAGATAAACACCAACACAGGTCTACATGCAAAACCTATGGAGACCGCCATCTGATGCACGGTTGGTAGAAGGGAATAGCATAATCCTTCATATTTCTCTGAGGCAGTAAGCATGTTTGAGCGCAACTATATACTACAGAAGTAACAACTTTCTATAAGCCCTCTTGATTGCAGCAAAGCTGAATCAAATCGGATGTTACGGGCCAGAGATAAACACGAACATAGGTCTACATGCAAAACCTATGGAGATCGCTTTCTTGATGCTAGCGGTTGGTAGAAGTGAATAACCATAATCCTTAAAATATCTCTTAGGCAGTAAGTAGTTTGAGCGCAACTCATATACTGCAAAGTACAACTCTATAAGCCCTTGTGATTGTAGCAAAGTAGAATCAAATCGGGCCAGAGATATACACGAACATAGGTCTACATGCAAAACATATGGAGACCGCCATTCAGATCTAACGGTTGGTAAGAATGGAATAAGCGATAATCTTCATATTTTCTTTGAGGCAGTAAGTATTTGAGAGCAGACTCATATACTACAAAGAAACAACTCTTAAGCCCGTTTTGATTTCAGCAAAGTCAAAATCAAATCGATGAGTTACGGGCCAGAGATAAACACCAACATAGGTCTACATGCAAAACCTATGGAGACCGCCATTCTGATGCTAGCGGTTGGTACAAGTGAATAGCCGTAATCCTTCATATATCTATGAGGCAGTAAGTAGTTTGAGTGCAACTCATATACTACAAAGTACAACTCTATAAGCCCTCTTGATTGCAGCAAAGCAGAATCAAATCGGATAAACACGAACATAGGTCTACATGCAAAACCTATGGAGACCGCCATTCTGATGTTAGCGGTTGGTAGAAGGGAATAGCCATAATCCTTCATATATCTTTGAGGCAGTAAGTATTTTGAGAGCAACTCATATACTACAAAGTACAACTCTATAACCCTCTTTGATTGCAGCAAAGCAATATCAAAATCGGATAAACAAACGAACATAGGTCTACATGCAAAACCTATGGAGACCGCCATTCTGATGTTAGCGGTTGGTAGAAGGGAATAGCCATAATCCTTCATATATCTTTGAGGCAGTAAGTATTTTGAGAGCAACTCATATACTACAAAGTACAACTCTATAAGACCTCTTGATTGCAGCAAAGCAGAATCAAATCAGATGTTACGGGCCAGAGATAAACACCAACATAGATCTACATGCAAAACCTATGGAGATCGCTTTCTTTATGCTAGCGGTTGGTAGAAGTGAATAACCATAATCCTTAATATATCTCTTAGGCTTGAGCGCAACTCATATACTGCAAGGTTCAACTCTTAATAAGCCCTTGTTGATTGTAGCAAAGTAGAATCAAAACGGGGCCCCTAGGTCTACATGCAAAAAAAAATATGGGACCGCCATTTGAGTAGCGTTGGTAAAGGGGAAAAGCCATAATCCTTCATATTCTTTAGGGGAGTAAGTTTTTTGGAGCAAATCATATACTACAAAATAAACTCTTAAAACCTTTGTTGCAGCAAAACAAATCAAATCGGGTGTTAGGGCCCCGAGATAAAAACCAAACCAAGGTTACATGCAAAAAAATTGGAACGCTTTTTGTGCGCGGTTGGGAAAGGAATCCATAACCTTCTATTCTTGAGGCAGTAAGATTTTTAGGCCCAAATCTATATACAAAGGCAACTCATAAGCCTCTTTATTGCAGCAAAAAAGAAAAAAACGGATAAACACAACATAGGTCTACATGCAAAAATGGAGAGCCTTTTGATGCAGCGGTTTGGTTTAAAAAAAATAATCCTTATATATCCGGCAGTAAGTATTTGAGGAACTTATATACTAAAAGAAACTTATAAACCTCTTGATTGCAGCAAAGCAGATCAAATTTTCCGGATAAACAAAACAAGGTCTAATGCCCAAACTATGGGGACGCTTTTTTTTTATGCTAGCGGGTTTTAAAGGAATAGCCATAATCCCTTTTATATCCTGAGCAGTAAGTTTTTTAGGGCAACTTTATACTACAAAATACAACTCTATAAACCCCCTTGATTTTCAGCA
>JAODAL010066039.1:0-17947 GCA_025379985.1 Phyllomedusa bahiana
TAGGTTTTGATTTTTGACAAACAAAAGTCCCATTTGCCACTTCATGGCCACCTCCTTAAAGTGGGTCCTTACACAATGGGAGTATCACTGCATGGTGACCATCGACGCAGTAACAGTCACATCAGTGAGCGGCACAACCCAGTGGGCCAACAACACCACTGCTTCCAGACCTAGCGCCTTGGCTCTGGGTTGCACCACCACACAAGCAAAGCATCACAGCAACAAAAGTCGTCACACAGCACTACCACCAGAAAAGTAAAGGATCACAACCGCTTACCTCTCCCTGGGCTCCCTGCAAGTACTGTATACTGAAAGCAAAAGGGCATTAATCCCTGTAAAGACTACTGCTAATTAAAAACCCCTGGGTCAAATGGGGAGGAGTGCTGACCCAAGAAAAAATGCATGGAAATATAATTACAATAAACATGGAAGAGAGAGACAGGGACCGCACATCCTCACACTATACATTGTACTATTGCTTCTCAGCAGAGATTTACAAAAATGAACACGAGGTTCTTAGTATATTTTTTGATCAAACGGTATAAGCCCACTTGCCACTCCATGGCGACCTCTCCCTTCCTTTTTTACCTGTAGGAAAAGTAAAGCCTGTAGCATAAAAATTCTTTGTTTTATATGTAAAATGTCTATATATCCAATCCTGTTCAGCTGAATATATATATATATATATATATATATATATAATATAAAATATATTTTATAATATACATATATATATATATATTATAATATATAACATAGCAATATTATATATGTATAATATATTATATAAAATAATAAATATATATAATATATATACTGTATATATGTATGTGTGTGTGTGTGTATACAATGCTTGTCGCTTGATCACACTGTCTATTTGAACAGGATTGGATATAAAGACATTTTACATATAAAACAATACATTTTTATGCTATATCTATAACATAGCTATGAGCCATAATATTAAAAGCTAACTTCGTGCCACTGAAACAGTTTTGACCTATCACAGCACACATTCCACAAGACCCCTGAAGGTGCCATCGTTGCTGTCTTGCCATATCCCCATAGTGCAGCCTGGTGCCATCTGTTTCCAAAATAAGGAACAAAAAGACACACCTGTCCATATACTGTGCAAGAAAATATAGTTCATCAGACCAATCTACCATCTTCTAACGCTCCATTGTCCAATTATGATGCTCATAAGCCTATTTTAGGCACTTTGGTTAATCGACAGGGATCAGTATAGACACTCTGATTAGTTTGCACTTTCCTTATTATAGCTAGAATTAACCTTTTCAATAACTAGTGCTCTTTTAAGACCCACGGAAAATGTGATCCTGCTGCGGGTTTAATGTGTTTCCTTAGTTGGACCACAAGACCTGCTGTTTTAGAGGCACTCACATCCCCACCCTTAGGTTCTTTCCACATGACAAGTATTTCAAGTCATAATCCATGCAGATTCTGACTTGAAATTCTCATCTAAAATGAAAAGTAAACCATTCATTCTTGTTGACCTCAAAAGAAAGTATGCACTAAAGTTAATACAATGCATATTTTCGGCAGTCGGTCTTCAAAACTAACACACAATAAAAGAACTTTGAACAGGTCATATTCCATGTGAAAAACACATGGAAATTTCCTATTGATGTCAATGGGGATGGCTAAAAACCTTATGTAAAATGTGCCCAAAATATTTGTATGTGGTTTTTAACGTCTAAAACCACAAAGGAATGAATAGGACTCGTTCCTGACTGTAAACCGTGAATAAAGAAAATCTGAAAAATGACTGTAAATCCATTTGCAATAAGCATGCGTAAATCTCATTGATACAAAAACTCTCCGGACCGCCGCCCCCCCGACCCCTAGGGGAGGCGCGGCATGACCCAGAACGCTGGGCGCATGCAAATGCGCTGGGCGGCCGAGTGGGCGTGGCGTAGGCGGACCAGAAGCGAGACCTCCCCTTCCGCCCAAGGAGTCAGTGGCGCGGCGCCAGGCAGCAGTCCCGCCCTCCCTCCCTAATTTAGGGGTTAATTTTACGATACTGGGTTAGCAGTTTAGGTGTCATGGTGGCCTTTGGTGGCAGGGGTTCTTGGAGTTGGGTGAAGGAGTTTTGGGTTTTAGGGGGGGTCATTAGGTATATGACTTCCTCAGATTGATGAACGATGACCTGCTGGCGAAAAGGGGGCTCTTTCAGGTATCTCTGGAAGCGAATTGGGGTGAGCCCCTCTAGTATGGCTTTTGGACCTCCGAGCCAGTGGAATGCGGCTGGGGGAGGATGGTTTGTCCCTTCTGGGATTTTTGGTCGTCGGGTCGCTTTTTAGCTCCAAGGACCTCTGCCCCCGTGGGAGGAATGGCACTTGTTGCCTGGTTTACGATTGGTGAGTTTTGGTTAATGTATATGTATTTATTAGATGGTTATTTATGTATATATTTTTTATACAAATAAAGTTTTATGTTTATTTTTGTTAATAAAACGGCTGCTGTGGCCATTTCATTCCAGTCGGTGGTCTGTGTATTTATTTTATTTATTTTTGGGGTTCGGGGGGATGGATGGGTTTGGCGCAGAGCAAGCCTCAGTGTTGCTCAGGGTCATGTGTCAGATGGCATGTTTTTCAAACGCAGGATCTGACAAGAAATTTTATTTTTACCCATTTTTTCTGCTTCTGGCATATTAACTTCAAGAACTGACTGTTCACTTGCTGTGTTAGATATGCGACTTTGACAAATGCCATTGTCGTAAAATAATCAATGTTATTTACTTCAGATGTCAGTGGATGTAATATTAAGGCTGATTGGTGTATATACTACATACAGCGAATCACAGTTCATCGGTAGAAATTGATCAGGTACATCACCATTCAAAGGTGCTGTCGATATCTGACTACAATAAATGCCATCTGATGTCTGCCACAATAACCCTTACTGTCAGCCACTACTGTTGCACTTTGGATTTGGGTCAGGCTGGTTCGGCCTAGGGCGATGGCCTAGGGCGCCACCTCTGCCTATCACGTGGGGGAGGCACAAACATTACTGTATAACAGTCCTTCACCGACTTATTAAGCTGTGGCTGCCTGACTGCTGCGCTGTTATGGGCGGCGGCTGCTGCTGTTCGGTCCTCCCCTTACTCCGCTGAGCGGCACTGTCTTCCGCTGAGCACATGACCAAAGGCGCCGCGCAGCTACTTGCCTCAGTTCTGTCCGCCGAGTGCCCGCATGTTTCTCCTGTGTGGCAGCTGCCGCCGACAGACAGGTAGAGTCGGAGCAGTCAGAAACAGTCAGTCAGTCAGTCACAATCTGTGACTGCTCCGACTCTACCTGCCTGTCCGCGGCCGCTGCCACACAAGTGAAACATGTGGGCGCTCGGCGGACATAACTGAGGCATGTAGCTGCGCGGCGCCTGTGGTCATATGCTCAGCGGAAGACAGTGCCACACAGCGGATTAAGGGGCAGGCTGAACAGCAGCAGCCGCCGTTAACAGCGTGGCAGTCAGGCAGCCACAACTCTTTAAGTCGGTGAAGGACTGTTATACAGTAAGTGTAGCTACTCAGTGACTGACTGACCAAAATAGTGTACCATAGCCCCTATAGCCCTGTCTGGCTATATATTTATCCCCTATAGCCCTGCCTATATATATATGGCCCCTATAGCCCTACCTGCCTATAAATATAGCCCATATAGCCCTGAGTACCTATATATTTAACCCTTATAGTCCTGTCTGCCTATATATATGGTCCCTATAGCCCTGACTGCCTATATATCTAGCCCCTGTAGCCCTGCCTGCCTATATATCTAGCTCCTATAGCCCTACCTGCCTATATATCTAGCCCATATAGCCTTGCCTGCATGTATATATGGCCCTATAGCCCTACCTGCCTATATATCTAGCCCCTATAGCCCTGCCTGCCTATACATATGGCCCACATAACCATGCCTGCCTATATATCTAGCCCCTATAGCCCTGCCTGCCTATACATATGGCCCACATAACCATGCCTGCCTATATATCTAGCCCCTATAGCCCTGCCTGCCTATATATATGGCCCCTATAGCCCTGTCTTCCTATATATATGGCCGCTATAGCCCTGTCTGCCTATATCTAGCCCTATAGCCCTGCCTGCCTATATATAGCCCCGGTGACCTCCACAAAGCCCTGCCTGCCTATATATATGGCCCTATAGACCTGCCTGCATATATATAGCCCCTGTAGCCTCCCCAAAGCCCTGCCTTCCTGTATATAGCCCCTATAGCCTCTCCAAAGCCCTGCCTGCCTATAGATAGTCTCTATAGCCTCTTCAAAGTCCTGCCAGCATATATATGGTCCTATAGCCTACCCTATGCCCTACTTGCCTATATATGGCCCCTATAGACTTTCCTAAGCCCTGCCTGCCTATATATGTCGCCCATATAGCCTCACCAAAGCCCTGCCTGTCTATATGTATGCCCCCTATACCCTACCCTTCCTTGTATATCGGTATAATGTATGGATTTTTCATACACAACATATTTCATATAAATACATCCAAAAAGACTCCACCTACTCTACTGTTGTGTGTCGGAATTGTGTTTTTTTTCCCCCTTCATTCTTCCTAGCTGGGGAGGGCGCAGGTACATCTCTTAAGTTAGGGCCAGATTTAATTTTAATTTTTTTTTGAGTGGGGAAGGGGGGCGCATTTGGTCGTACTTGCCTAGGTCAACAAAATGCCTTGTCCTGGCCCTGGGCACAATAATACCCATGAGGAGTAGAGATGGGCGAATTGCTAAAAAATTTGATTCGGTGACTTCGCCGAATTTTCCGACAAAATTAGTTTCGGTCCGAATTACTTTGGGACGAATCGCGTTAAAAAACAGCTATTTCCAGGCTGCACAGAGCCTTCAGGGTGCTGTAGAACGTTGTGCCATGCTTAAATATGCAGAGGGAGCTTGGTTTGGTTTCATACAATGTTGTGTTTTAGTACGACACGCAGATGACTGCTGCCGCTCTCAGAATCGCTTCACTATAAAATTCCCTGGGCACTTAAGAAGGCAAAACTGACCAAAAAACTGAAGCGGGAATCTAGCCTGATAAGTCCTGGCAGCGAAAGCTGGAAAAAAACAAGCTGAGAGCTCAGGTGGCAACATCAGTCACAGAGTGTGGAGGTGACGGCGGCAGCCACAGCAGCATGAGGTCAGAGAGTGGCACAATGACATTATGGAGGTGGCAAAAGCTGGAGTAGGCCACAGAGTGGCACAATGACACAGTGTGGAGGTCACGGCAGCAGCCACAGCAGCAGCATGAGGTCAGACAGTGGCACAATGACATTCTGGAGGTGGCAAAAAATAGGAGTAGGCCACAGAGTGGCACAATGACACAGTGTCGAGGTCACGGCAGCAGCAGCAAGAGGGCAGACAGTGGGACAATGACATTCTGGAGTAGGCAAAAAACTGGAGTAGGCCACAGAGTGGCACAATGACACAGTGTGGAGGTCACGGCAGCAGCAGCATGAGGTCAGACAGTGGCACAATGACATTCTGGAGGTGGAAAAAACTGGAGTAGGCCACAGAATGGCACAATGACACAGTGTGGAGGTCACGGCAGCAGCAGAATGAGGTCAGTCAGTGGCACAATGTCAAAATCTGGAGGTGGCAAAAAACAGGAGTAGGCCACAGAGTGGCACAAGGACACAGTGTGGAGGTCATGGCAGCAGCAGCATGAGGTCAGGCAGTGGCACAATGACATTCTGGAGGCGGCAAAACAGTATTAGGCCACAGAGTGGCACAATCACACAGTGTGGAGGTCATGGCAGCAGCAGCATGAGGTCAGGCAGTGGACAATGACATTCTGGAGGTGGCAAAAAATGGAGTAGGCCACAGAGTGTCACAATGACAGAGTGTGGAGGTCACGGCAGCAGCAGCTTGAGGTCAGTTAGTGGCACAATGACATTCTGGAGGTGGCAAAAACTGGAGTAGGCCTCAGAGTAGCACAATGACACAGTGTGGAGGACACGGTAGCAGCAGCATGAGGTCAGGCAGTGGCACACTGACATTCTGGAGGTGGAAAAACAGTAGGCGAAAGAGTGGCACAATGACAAATAGTGGAGGTGACGGCGGCAGGAGCAACAGCATGAGGTCAGAGAGTGGCACAATGACACAGTGTGGAGGTGACCGCAGCAGCAACAACAGCAGCAGCAGTATGAGGTCAGAGAGTGGCACAATGACACAGTGTGGATGACATGGCACCAGCAACAGCAGCAGCAGCGTGAGGTCATAGAGTGGCACAATGACAGAGTGTGGAGGTGGGTGGCAATACCAGTCCCTGGTAAAGATGGTTGGTGGCAGATGGAGAAACTGTCAGCAGATGTGTGGCATCAGGCGGGTGGCGGCATCAGAATAGTGGCTGAGGCAGGTAGTTAAAACCCAGACTCATTTCTCACAGTTTGGGTAAAGTGTCATGGCTGATGTAGTCTGACACCTAAGGCATTGGTGTGTGGAAATCCTGGCCGATCCACGCCTGATTCATCTTGACAAAGGTCAGTCGTTCAACATTTCCCGTGGACAAGCGGGTTCTCCTTGGGGTAACGATGGCCCCCGCCGCACTGAAAACTCGCTCTGATGCCCCACTACTGGCCGGGCAGGACAGCTTCTTCACTGCAAACTCGGTAAGTTGTGGCCACACATCCAGTTTGGCTGCCCAGTATTCCAGTGGATCTTCTAACTGGCAGAGTGCTGTCCAAGTAGGCCACCACCTGTTGGTTTAGGGTCTGCTCCAGGTCCTGCTGCTGCTGCTGCTGGCGACTGTTCTCCTCACTAGGCGGGTGAAGGAAGCTGCTCATCAGTGACTCCAGACTTAGGTTGCTGCTGATGGAGCTGGTACTGCTCCTACCCCTCCACCTTCCCCCAGCAGCCGGGGCAGTAGTACGTGAGCGCTGAAGAACCCCCCGGTCAGACCTGTCAGAGCAGGGACGATGCTGCACATAGGAAGCGGCCAACTGACTACGGAGGATTTCCCTATAGTGCCTGAGTTTGTCCTCCCTCTCAATAGCTGGGAAAAAGGCTCCCATTTTGGACCGGTAGCGAGGGTCCAATAGGGTGGAGAGCCAGAAGTCATCCCTCTGCCGGATGCTGACTATTCGGCTGTCACTAGCCAGGCAAATCAGCATGCTGCGGCCATCTGCACAAGTGACTCGAGGGGCTCCCTGCCTCCGTCTCCATGTATACTGCCACGGTGCTTGCGGGTCATCTGCCTCGTCTTCCTCATCTCCATCTACCTCCTCCAGCTGCTCTGCTCCCCCTCTCTTGTCACCTGGGTAGAAAATTCACTCATTTCACCAGACAATGTTTTCTGCTCCAATGTCCTTCCCCCTTTCGTCCATTTCTTTCCCAACCCCGGACTTATGTGGCTGGGGAGATGTAGTCGCCACGTCTCCAGTCCCTGCCCAGACAGATTTTTCAGCATCTGTTCCAGGACATGAAGCAGAGGAATGACATTATTCACCCCGTAGTCCGGGTGACTGACAAATAACATCGCCCCCTCGAGTGGCCTAAACACACGGCAGGTGTCACACATGAGCTGCCACTGGCTGACATCAAAGTTACATAGGGGAGTACTCCTGTCCGTCTGGATCATCCAAAAATCTTTAATGGCCTTTCTCTGTTCATACAGTCGGTCCAACATGTGCAGGCTGGAATTCCAACGGGTGGAAACATTGCATATCAGAGTGTGTTGGGGGAGGCCGTTCTGCCGCTACAACTCAAAGAGGGTGTTCCTGGCTTTTTAGGAATGGATGAAGTGCATGCACAGTTTCCGGGGCCATTTTCAGAATCTTCTGAAGATCGGTAGAAGACTTCAGGAACCTTTTCACAACCCAAAATTTGAAAAACGTGCGCCATGCAGGGAACATGGACCATCCCTCCTCGGTGCAGCCGCGGAACAATATTACTCCCATTGTCCGTCCCCAATTGTTTCCGATTTGCAGTTGGCGCGGAGAAAGCCAACAATCGATTTTTTTGCTGCATATGCGGAGCAGTTCCCCCCCTGTGTGACTTCGTTCGCCGGGGCCCAAGCCAGGTGTAGAACTGCGTGCACCGCTGTGCCCTACACATGTGGTATGATGGAGCAGTACTTGTGGAGGCTGAGATGGTGTTGGGGGGTGGAGGAGGAGGAGGCAGACATTGGCGCAGGAGCCGCAGTTTGACACATGGAGAGAAAGTGCCGTCTTTCCCGCCAAAGTTGTTGGTGTGCCTGGGCAGGAAGCACATTCACCCAGTGGCCGTAAAGGACATGTACTGGCCCTGACCGTAGTTACAGCTCCAGACGTCCGCGCTGCCGTGCACCTTGGAACAAACCGATCAGCTCAAGGTCAGGCTCATATTCTGTTCTACATATTTATGAAGTGCTGGTACTGCCTTTTTAGAAAAGAGATTACGGCTTGGAACTCTCCATTTCGGCTCGTCACAAACCATAAGTTCTCTGAACGGTGCAGAGTCCACAATTTGGAAAGGGAGGGACTGCAGTACAAACAACTTGGACAAAGGGGCAAAGGTCAGCTTCTGCACCTTAGGGTGGTTGGACGCATACTGTTTTTCTCTTTGAAATCTCCTGCTGAACGACGCTGGGCCATGAGTAGCGAGTAGCAGGAGCATCTGGACCGGGATATGATGGCAAGAGAAACAGGGTCCCTTCTGCAGAGGTGGTGGAGCCTTGACTGGCTGCAAAAGGCATGCATGCCACTGGGCGCTGCTGCTGTTGCTGCAGCGGCAGGATGGACTACCACATCTGAGCCACGTTTCTCCCAGGCCATCGGATGGTGATGCTGCATGTGTTGACGCAGGGCCGTTGTGCCAACGTTAGCTCCCTGGCCACGCTTCACTTTCTGCCTACAGATTATACATATACACATATTAGGCTCCTCCGGTGTCTTAGCAAAAACTGCCACAATGCCGAGTATCGGATTTTACCGCCAACGCTCCGCACTGAGTGACTACTACCGCCGCTGCCTCGCTGAGCCCCTGTGCCACTACTTTCTTGGACCTGCGAAGCGGGATTGTTACTCCGTGGCCGCTTGGCTCCCGACCTCACACTGCTGCTATCCTGCTGATTCACGGCCACACAACCCACTTGCTGGCTGCGCCGCTGCCTGATACGCAAGCTGACGCCCTCTTCTCCTGACGATGATGACGCCCTTGCCTCACCCGGCTCCCAAGTGCGGTCGACTACATCATCATCTATTTGTGTTTCATCGTCACTGCTCTCCTCATCACCGGTCTTGGTATGCAGAGGCTGACCCCTCACAACATGACCTCCCATGCCACTCTCCACATCTATACTTTGCCGCCTACTGCAAGAAGCAGGGGATATTGGCCAAGTAGCTGCTGACTGCCCTCCTCAAATTGTTCATCCTCGCTATATAGTGGCGCTGAGCCCAGACCACATAGTAGATCTCTGGCTGAGGGAACCGGATTGGACAGAGGCGAGTTGAGGACAGGTGAGGGCCGCTGACCCGCTCCCGGGCCATGTCAACTAAGGGTTGTGTCTGACGTTCCCACCGACTCTTGGCTGCGGTTGTCAGATGTCATCTGGGAGGAAGTGGATTACCTAGTCAACCAAACAATAAACCTTGGGTTGCTGGTCAGCACACAGCCGCTAGATGACAGCGGCAGTTGTGGCCTCACTGAGTGACCCCTGCTGCGACGTCCCCTTGCTGTGCTGCGACCTGGGCCTGTTCCAGGAATGTTTGTGCCACTGCCACTCGCAGGTGAAGAGCCTGCCACCTCTCTGTCTGACATACTGTTTGTTCTAAAATGTACAGACACTGTTTGATGAAGATATCTGTATATGATAAATACACACCCTGTATTTGACTCCAAATGAACCCAGTAACAAGCTTGGGTAACCCTTGGATATAAATTGCGCTCCACAAATGGCCAGGAAAAATGTACTTGTATGTGTCATTGAAAAACACTGTGTATTTAACTGAATGTAAAAGCACAAACAGGCTTAATTAACCTTTGGATATGAATGATGCTACAGGAAAAATGTATTTTTTGGCGGTGAAAAAGACGGTTTCTTTTAGTCACCACAATAGCAGAACAACGCTTAATTAACCCCTGGATGTAAATTGCGCAAAAGAATTGAGCAACCAAAAGCTACCAGCTTTGTAGCGTGTTACAATGGCGTTTATTTTACGGTACACAACAAGAGAAAAACTTGTAATTAACCTTCGGTTATGAATTATGCTACAGGTAAAATGTATTTTTTGCCAGTGAAAAAGACGGTTTCTTTTAGTCACCACAACAGCAGAACAATGCTTAATTAACCACTGGATGTAAATTGCGCAAAAAAATTGAGCAACCAAAAACTACCAGCTTTGTAGCGTGTTACAATGGCGTGTATTTTACGGTACAGAGCAAGAGAAAAACTTGTAATTAACCTTTGGTTATGAATTATGCTACAGGAAAAATGTATTTTTTGGCGGTGAAAAAGACATTTAGTCACCACAACAGCAGAACAACGCTTAATTAACCCCTGGATTTAAATTGCGCAAATGAATTGAGCAACCAAAAATGAAGTGGTATTTGGATTGTAAAAACGCTGTTTCTTTAAATGAATGCAACAGGAACAGGCTTAGATAACCCTTGGATATTCAATGTGCTGTGAGCAGATAGCATTAAAATGTATATGCAGCTGCATTGGACGCACACTGGACTTTAGTTCCAATACCCCATAAAATCAGAATTAGAACGTTAAGAGAAGCAGTCTCTGAGACAAGCTGTGACACCCCCCAAAAATCACTGTATAAAAATGAGTTCTTTAGTAAGAGTTATCATACGCAGCCGTGGCAGCACCTTCCCGACTTATATAGTGCAGTGACGTCACAAAATCCCGCCGGTCTCTGATTGGCTTCATCTCTGCACATGTCATGTAGGCTATGCCCTTCTTCCTCCCAGAGTTCTTTGCCCAATGTAACGCCATGTGCTCGCAGCCATTTTATCAATCAAAAGCACACTTCATTCACACGAAGTACCCCAAACTTCGACTTCGTTCAGAACCAAAGTTTTCCTGAAATTGTAAACGAATTCCACTTCATTAGAATCAATTCGCCCATCTCTAATGAGGAGTCACAATGCCCTTTTCACTACTATATCACACACATTTTATAAAGAAAAGGCCAGAACATCCAAATAAACACTTCTTTCCTTCTCCCTTAGCGCTATGAAAATCAATGGAAACAGGGGCGTAACTACCGGGGTAGCAGGGGTAGCAGTTGCTACAGGGCCCCTGCGCTTAGGGGGGCCCCGGGGCAGCTGCTACTGCGTCCGCTACCCCGGTAATGCCGCTCCTGGGCCCGCCGGCAGTGAACTTAACAGTTCACTGCGGCGGGCGGGGGTCGGGGGCGGCCCCCCCTCAAACCCCCGGGGGGCCGACGTCAGGGGGACGCCTGTAGTCAGGAGGACGCATGTCCCCGTTATTCCCCCCGCGGCCCCTGTGGTCACGGGGCCCCAAAGGGGGGGGTAAAGGGTGCAAGTTGTTTTTTTTTTTATTTCCCCATTTGCCTGTTTAACCCAAGTGCCTACCCCCCCCCTTTTAGGGGTCCTATTAATTTTTTTAAAACCCCAATTTATGTTTTTGGCCCCCATTGGTATACCCCCATATGTGAAATCCCCCTGCCTGTTAATTATGCCTATAAAATTTTTTCCTTTAATTTGTTTATTTTTTGTGCTATAGATATGTGTATCCCCCCTTTTCTCCTACCCCCCCAATCCCTGCCTCCCCCCTTGGGGGGGGCCCCCCTTTAAAAAATTTTCCCCCCTTTGCCTCCTTCCCCCCAATGCCCCTAAAAACCCCCTTTTCCTAAAAGCCCCCCAATTGTTTTAAATTGTCCCTTTTAAAGCCCCCTTTACCCTTTCCCCATTGTCCAAAAACCCCCAAGGTTTAACCCCCATATCCACCTATCCCCAAATCTTATCCCCCCCATACCTTTTCCCCCCCTTTAAAAACCCCCCCACCATGCCCCATCCCCCAACCTGTTTTCCCCCCCTTAAAATTTTGGGGGTTTTCCATGGGAAATTTCCTCTTCCCCCCAAAGCCTCCTTAAAGGCCCCCTATATCCCTTTTGTATAAAAGTTTTGGCCTGTCCCATCCCCCCCTTTTCCTTGCCTTACGGCCCCTTACCTGTTTGCTTAAACCCCTTTCCTCCCTGTCGCCCCCAATGCCCCCTTTAAAAGTTTGGGTTTTCCCCCCCCCTTTCTGCCTAAACCCCAAGCCTCGTATCCCCCAACCCCCCCCTTTTTGGGGCCCCTTTTCTCCTTTTCCCAAAAGGTCCCTATAGACCCAAATTTAAATTTTTTCCCCTTGTACAAACCCCTCCTCCAAAGGGGCCTCTTTGGTTCAAACCTTGCCTTTTGGGGGGCCCATTTCCCTATTTTGCCCTGTCCCAAAAACCCCCTTAGGGGGGGGGGTTAAAAAGTGGGTTTTAAGTTTTTTTGTTTAAATTTTGGGGAAAAAGGGGGGGGGGGCCCCCCAAAAGGGGGGGGGGGTAAAACAAAGAAAAGAACGAGGTAAAAAAAAACCCCTGTATCAAAATTAACGCCTGAACACTTTTTCAAAAGGTGTTGACCTGACACCCAAGGAACCTTTGGGGGTTATAAGGGGTTTTTCCCTTTCCCGTGTTACCTTTGGTTTTTTTGGGTTTTTTAATTCCCCTGTGCCTTTTTAACCATTTTAGGTCATTTTATTTATTTAAAATTGCAGATTTCCCGAGGACACCCACCGTAAACGAACCTATTTTTTTAAGGTGCCTCATTGAGAGGGAAAAAATAGCGCAGGTTTGAACTAACTAGTGGAAAATTTTGTGGGGAAGAAGACAAAAAAAAAATTCAGATTTTATGACCTAAATTTCTGGTGTAATTGATAATACATATGTTTTAAATTTTTAAAATTTTGTTTTCGTTTTCAAATTAAAAAAAATTAAGTAATTTGTAAAAAAGAATAGAACACTACTAAACTTGGCTGGTACTGCAACCCTAATATTTTAGGATCACAGATCTAGATTACATATTGTGGCTGATAGCAAGACTCATTTAACACCTTCGAAAAGGTGTACTGACAACATTCATGTTATAATAAAAATCTAAAATAAATTACCAACACGTCGTCTACTGATTCAGAGTTGTGTTTTTTGTGCTGCTAAAATAGTTTTTTTTCTCCTTAATCTACCTGAACCTGTCATTACACTTAAGAAGTTCCATAGTTTTAGCAAGGGGAAGTGGACAGTTTAATGCATTATGCAGAGAAACTTTTTTAGTTATCACGTAACAAGTTTAAAATTTTTTTCAAAAACTTATTACTTAGTTAACCCTCCTTGTCGTACTTTTATTCGTTTAAAAAATAGCTGAATCAATTAAAGCAGTTCTCCGGGACTATAGTTTTAGTTGTTATAGGTCTCAGAAATGTATTATATTAAACTTTGTAATTGATACTTATTAAAAATGATTTAACTATCATGTTGTACATTCATTGTTCACATAGCCTCTCTGAACATTATATCACACTTCAGGGTGTGCTTTGAAGCCCGCTCAGTCAGAACACCCCCGGTGGGTGTGACCTGAGCAAAGAACGATCTGGCTGCATTCTCTCTTGCCAGCCTGTAGTTTAAAAGTGAATAGACATAATTACATAAGAGTAATTACAGGGGGGACTGCTTATCTTTGAGTCCTGCTGTCAGGACTTAAAGGAGTTGTTTCCCTACAGAGTTTCATAGGCTGCTGTAACGGTCTGGAGGTGGATCCCCGGACACCGCAGGAGATACGTAAGCCCACACCAGAGAGTGGGAACTTTTAGTGGGTCCCTATTCACCAAGGCCCGCCGCAAAACGGATGGGGCTTGCTGCGGCGGGATTCCACCAGGTCACTACCATGGGGGGGCTTGCCTCGGTGGCGGCCAAGGGAAGGTACAGGAGGCAGGAGGCTCGTGGGCGAGACAGGCAGGAGGTAGAAAAGGGCTCTGGGTTTGTAGACGGGAGACAAGAGGGGCAGGGCAGGCGGGAAGGGTTGTAGAGGAAAAAAGTAGCGGGATCTTTAAAAACGGTAAGGCAAGACAGGAACGCTCTGGAACCCTTTACCATAGAAATATACCCAAAGGGTCCGGGGAGGGCCCGGGGGAAGGGGCCGGACAAATAGGGCAGTCCCCGGGAATGAACCAAATTTCCGGCGCACTTCCCCCTTTAAATTCAAATGCCGGCGCGCGCCCGCCCCAGAGCGGAGCCACGCGCCGGGAGACGGACACAGAAATGAGCAGGACGCGGCCGGGTAAGTGGGCCCGGAGGGGGCGAGACAAAGGGGCCCCCCAAACCCACTGCGGGACGGGGCTCCATGGAGCAGGGGACGGGCGCCCTGCCCCCGGGCAGTGGTCGCAGTGGGTCCATGACGCTGCAGAAGAAATCTCTGTCACTCCTGGTTCAGACTGACTATTTTTCCCTAAGCTCCATGCTTGTATTCAAGCTGTGCTTTCATTGCTTAAATTTGATAGATTAGTCGAAGCTTCTCAAACTGCTCACAGAAGGCTTTATCATACCCTCAAAAAAAGAACCCTAAATTTCGTGCTGTTTATTTTACATAAATCAAGCTTTTTATGCCCAAAGCACAAAAAAACTGCAGGGACTGTGTATGACAGGATGACATCACCCCTCTATCTAAGAAAAAAACAGCAGGGGGGGGAAATTTTTACAGGCAGTTATGGGGAAGAAAAAGCCAGGGAGGTCATAAATTCATTGTATTCCTTTGGGAAAACAAGGAACAAAGCAAAATATTTTGGAAAATGTCTTTATTTTTGTTCCCTACAATTTGAAGCTATTCTTTGTAGGGGAAAAACCCTTTAATAATAGTAATGGGAGCAGAGGACAGCGATTCAAAGCTGGGGGGTTGTGTGCTGCTGTCTTGAAAATGATGAATCCAGCTCTCATAGTGACTCATGAGTCCTGGCTATCATCATTATCGTGACAACAAGTGCTGAGCTAGGGGGGTTAAGTGTGGAGGGAAGTCCTAGATTGCAGTTCAGGCTGGGAGTTGTAGGAAAGATGCTGAAAAACCACTGACCACATGCAGGAAGTTTCACTGCAAAAAGTGGATTTTATGATAGATAAATGAAAAGACAAAAGAAAAACAACACATGAAGGGACGGAAAATTTCTTCTTTTCAATATAAAAAGTGTTTATAGTGGGGGCTATGAAATTTTAAACCCCCCGGTAATCCTCTTAAAATAGTGTTTTGGGATTATTTCGACAAAGTTGAAAACGGACAGTTTATATGTTTATCGAAATTTTTAGATCTGCGTTTTAATTTGGTTAAAAACTGTGCATTTTATTATTAAGATCGCGCCTTTTGGACTTCCTGTCATTTTTGGGGGGAAGCAAATCAGTTTCAGAATAGAGAGGTGAGATGTGGTTGCGATGTCTTTTTGGGGTGGTATGGGGGGCGATTGGCTGGAAAAATCACTGACCCGTTTTTTCATAGAACAGCCCTTCCTTTTTAGATCAGTGTCTTACGTTTTTAGCAGGAGGAGGTGCGCTCGCCTGTGTCCAAAACGCTCACAAATTATTCTATTTCTTCACAGAGAAAGCTTTACTTTTAGTGTGTTCAAACAACTTATTAGATCAAGATTGGAAGATTTATGATTTGGGTAGGAATTTTAAAGGAGTTCTCCCGCTTTAAAATTCGCAGGGGGGGGGGGGGGACCCCCGGCGAACACAGACAACCCTTGTAAAAATATGGTTAATTTCCCAAGACTTGTGTAGACATTGCACTCAATAGCTTTTTATTAACATTTTCTTTTGAAATATTTCCTGATAGGGGGCACCGAATATGTTAGGATACACATCTTTTCTAGTAACTACAGGTCCTTTTTTTAGGTGCAAAATCCACTTTTATTTTTGAAAAATTTCAGAAGGTTTTTTTTCAAAATTTTGCCCATTTTCCCAAATTTGTTGATAAGCCACCTTGCATTAAATTGAATCCCGCAAATTTGTAGTCACAAAAAAGGTTTAAGGTGCCAAAAAAAAACCCTTTTTTTATCGAAAACATTACAGATAAAGGGTTTTTTTTTACTTTTTGCGATAAGCTTGTTCATTTACACCTTGCATTAAAATGTGAAAAACAGCAATTTTTTAGTCCCAAAAGGTGAATTGAAGGGGCCAAAAAAAAACCTTTTATTTTCCGAATACATTACAGATACGTGTTTTTTTTTCACTTTTGCCCCTCCAATTTTTTGATAGAGCCACCTTGAGTTAAATTTAATCCAGCAATTGTTTTTTGTTTTCCACAGGTGAAAAGATAGGTGCCAAAAATACCTTTTTTTATCCCAAAACTTAAGAACGTTTTTTTTTACTTTGGCGCACTACGCTTTGTTCATTAGGAACCCGCACTTAAATGTGAATACAGCAATTTTTTGTAGCACCACAGGTGAATTGAAAGGGGGCCAAAAAATACCTTTTATTTTCCGAATACTTTCAGTTACGTGTTTTTTTTACTTTTGCCCATCCAGATTTTTTGATAGAGCCACCTTGCATTTTAAATTTTGAATCCAGCAATTGGGGTTTTTACCACAGGTAAATTTGATAGGTCCCAAAAAAAATCCCTTTTTTATTAATCCCGAAAAACATTACAGTTCCCGTTTTTTTTTTTACTTTGGCGCACAAAAAGTTTTTTTTCATTGAGGCCCCGGGTGCACTTAAATGTAAAATACAGCCAATTTTGTATTCACCACAAGTGAATTAAAAGGGTTGAAAAAAATTACCTTTTTTTATCCGAAAACATTTCAGATAGAAATTTTTTCACTTTGGCGCGGGCCAGCTTTGTTGAAAAGATTACTTTGAAATTAAATGGGGAATACACCCAATTTTGTTTTGATTTAAGGGTTTTTGAAAATGCTTGTGATTTCCGTTTTTTAAATTAAGAGAATTTTCCCAAAAACTTTTCCCAATACCCTTCTCAAATTTTTATATTTCTAAACGGGGAAGCAAATATTCAGGGGGTTTAAGGGGAGCAAAGGGGGGGGGGTTAGGAAAGGGAAAGGTTTGAGGTACGAGAAAAGGGTGCTCCCCCGTGCTGGCCGAAAAACAGCATCCCCAGGGGAAATTCGTCAGTTGCAGGACCTTTGGGCCTGTCATCGTGGGTCAGGGCCCTGTGAATCTCAGTAAGGGAACAGCTTTCAAAAAATCTGTCCTTCAGGGGGTTAAGGCAACCGCATCTAGAAAGTTTACCTCCTCGCCCTCCCTGTAAAGGCCACAAATGTCGTATCAGCATCATCAGCATCCGTCCAAAGGGAAAGCACCCCAAAGGGTCAACTCGTGTACCCACCACTGTGGATTTAAACCATTTTCGAATAACTCTTTTTAAAAAACAAAATGGGGGTTGGGGAGAAAAAAGGGATGTTTAAAAAATCAAGAGGCCCAAAAAGGATGGGTTTTCTCTGCTCCCGACGCCCATTTTCTGATGCCATCAGAGGAGGAAAGGAAGCCGGTCAATCCAAAAATCCCGGGGCGGGGCGGCAAGCCTTTTAAACCCTTGCTTGTAGCCCCCAGCTCCTGGATGGGAAAATTCAGGACGACCCAATTTAAACCCGGTTGATGATGATGTTAGACATTACGGATCCAACCTTTGGGCTTTTCAGCAAATTTGGGTTTTCGGACGCTTCATCAAATGGCGGGAGGAAGGCGGGTGGGGGAAATGTCAGTCGGGTCCCGGGCCCCAAAAAGGGGAAGGGGGGGCGGGGGCGCAAAAAAGTCCGCTGTAGATTCCGCCCGCCACGGTCAGCGCAAACCCCCCTCTTTTTTCCTTTTCCCCCCGTCAAAAAAAGGTCCGGGGCCCTCAAAACCTGGGCCCTTTTTTGAGCAAAGCCTCTGATTCACCCCGCGATGTCATATGCCGCCTTTTGGGCCCTTAAAAACGCATAATTTGAGGCAAGAACCTTAGGTTTG
>JAODAL010066040.1:0-17947 GCA_025379985.1 Phyllomedusa bahiana
TTTTATCCACAGTGAAACGATCTGTATCAACTGGACTGAAAGGCCCCCTCGCCAGGAAGAAGCCATTACTCCAAAAGACACATATAAAAGCCAGATTAATGTTTGTAAATGCACACAGGAACAAAGACCTACATTTTTGGAGACATGTCCTGTGGTCTGTCAAAACTAAAATTTAACTGTTTGCTCATAATGACCATCATTACGTTTGGAGGAAAAACTGAGAAGTTTGGAAGCCTCAGAACTTCATCCCAACTATGAAACACGGAGGTGACAGCATCATGTTGTGGGGTTGTTTTTCTGCAGGAGGGAATGGTGTACTTCACAAAATAGATGGCATCATGAGGAAAAAGATTATGTGGCAATATTAAAGCAACATCTCAAGACATCAGCCAGGGATTTAAAACTTGGGCGGAAATGGGTTTTCCAAATGGACAAAGACCTGAAGCATACTACCAAACTGGTTAAAAAGTGACTTAAGCATAACTAAGTCAATGTTTTGGAGTGGCCATCACAAAGCCCTAATCTCAATCCTATTGAACATTTATGGGCAGAGCTGAAAAGGCAGGTGCGAGCAAGGTGACTTAAAAACATGGCTCAGTTACACCAGTTCTGTCAGGAAAAATGGGCCCAAGTTCCTACCAACTATTGTGAAAAGCTTGTGGAAGGTTATCCAAAATGTTTGACCCAAGTCATAGTTTAAGGGCAATGCTACCAAATACAATAAATGTATGTAACTTTGACTTGCAGAAGGAATAA
The DNA here is from genome assembly GCA_025379985.1 of Phyllomedusa bahiana. Taxonomy (NCBI): domain Eukaryota; kingdom Metazoa; phylum Chordata; class Amphibia; order Anura; family Hylidae; genus Phyllomedusa; species Phyllomedusa bahiana. The sequence goes on from JAODAL010066040.1 coordinate 757, forward strand.
AATGCCATGAAAATGCTCTCATTATTCTGGCATTTGGCAAATGTACATTATCTTGATAATCCTAATTGACCTAAAACAGGTAAGTTTATTCTGATTTCATGTCAGATAGCGAGAAAAACATGCATATGTTTAAGATCACTAATACAAGTCTTCTATGGGGAAAAGTGAAAAAAGTAAAACACAAACACAAAATTAAAATAAAAACACGTACATTGCCCTTTTCCCCTTTGCAAACGTTTGTCGCCCCAAAAACATAAATAAAGTATGCATATTTAGTATCACCATATGCGTAACGACTTACCCTATAAATCTGTCATGTTAGTTAACTCGCAAAGTGAATGCTGTAAAAAAAAAAAAAAAAAAAAGTCAAAGAATTGCGATTTTCATTTATCCCCCAGTAATTAAAATGGAATAAAAAGCAATCAAAAACTCATATAAATGTAAAAGTGATACCAATGAAAACATCAGTTCATCCCACAAAAAAGCCATTACACAGCTCTGTGTACAAAAAAGTAAAAAAGTTATGGCTATCAGAAGACAGCGATGGATATTGTTTTACATAATAAAAACACTTTTTTAAAGCTCTTCAGAATATGAAAAACTATATAAGTTGGGTATCACTGTAATCCTATAGATCCACAGAGTAAAACTAATATGTCATATGTGCTGCACGGTGAGCGCTGTTAAAAATAAAAAATACTACTGGGATTACAGAATTTTCTTCACCCTGCCATCCAAAAAAAAGATTTAAAAGCGATTAAAAAGTCTTGTCCCCCCATAAATAATATCAATAAAACTGTTAACACAAAAAAAAGAGTCCATACAAAGCTTTGTACACAGAAAAATTAAAAAATTTTGGCCCTCAGACTACGGCTATATTAAAATGTGTTTTAATTTTGGAATAAAAGTTTTTTGTTGCGTAAAAGCAGTAAAACATTAAAAAAAATACAAATTGTCTATCACTATAATCATATTGACCTGCTGAGTAAAGCTAGCTATTCTGCACGGTGACCGCTGTAAAAATAAAAAACACTACCAGGATTGCTGTATTTTGTTCAAAACATCTCACAAAAACCTTAATAAAAAGTGATCAAAGCATCATATGAACCCCATAATGGAACCAATAAAAACGTCAACTCAACCAATAAAAAAACCCCCCTAATAGAAAAAAAAAATAAAAAAATTTAAAAATATCCAATTAAAAGACAAAAAGGAAGGGTATTTTTTTTAAAATTTTTTAAAAAATTTTCCCCTTTTGAAAAAATTTTCAAAAAAAAAAAACAAAATTTTTAAAATTTTATGTTTTTTGAAAAAAACCCCAAAAGGGAAATTTTGGGCCAAAATTTTCCCCAACGGGCAATGTGTAAAAAAAAACCCCGAAAAAAGTAAAAATAAAAGGTTTTTTTTTAATTTTTGCCCAAAAGCGTTTTAAAAAATCTTGAGGGAGGTAAAAACCCCAAAAAGAAATTTTGTTTTTGAAGTTTTGGGTTTTGTTTTAACCAAATTGGGGACTTCTGATAGGGTTTTAAAAACCGTCAAATTTAAGGGCTTTTTGGTAAATGCGCCTTTTTTAAAACCGCCCCAAAACCCTTTTTTTTCCCCCAAAAGAAAATTTTTCGGCTCCCATCCATTTGGTTTCCTGTTTTCCCGGGGCCCAAACGTTTTAAACCAAAAACCCAAAAGGTTTAGGGTTTCCCGACCCCAAAGGAAATTGGCGAAAAAATTTGGGGGATTTATTTCCCAAAGGTTTTTGCCTTTTTAAACATTTTGAAAAGGGGGCGGGGTTAATTGGGGAAAAAAAATTTTTTTAAACTTTTCCCTTTTCAAAAATTAAAGTTTAAAAAGCCCGTAAAAAAACCCACTTTGGAAAAATTTCCTAAAGGGGTGTAGCCAAAAGGGTTTTTTTACTTTTAAAAGGGCCCCAAAACCTTAATCCTAAAATAAAATCTTGAAAATGGGGCCCCCATTTTCCCTTTTTTTATGCCCCCATTTAAAATTGGGGGTTGAAAAAAAGGGTCATTTTTTTGCCACCCCAAGGGGAAAAATTTCAAAAAGGCAAATGGGTATCAAAATATTTTTGATTTCCCGGTTTTTCCATTTTTCCTTTTTTTTGTAAAAAAACAATTAAAAAAAAATAAAAGGAAAAAAAAAGTAATTTTTTTAAAAAAAATTTCACCCACCTTCATTTCCTTTAAAAATTTCCCTTCCGTTTTTTTTTCCCATTTTAACAACCATTCTAAAACTGGTTTTGACTTTAAAGAGAGTCTTTTTTAGTGGGGGGAATTTTTGGGAGAACCCTAACTTACAGGGCCCCTCCCAAAAATTTTTGGGGCCCAGGTTTTTTAAAAAATTTTAATTTTGGTTTTAATTTTTTGAAAATGGGGAAAAAAAACTTTTCAATTTTTAAGACCCCCCCTTTAAAAAAATAAAAAAGACTTTTTAAAAAATGGGGGCAAATAAAGGAAGAAACATAAGGGTAATGAGAAAAACCTTTTTTGAGGAAAAAAACCCTTCTTGCTAAGAAATTTTGGGGGTTTAAATCAAATTTTTTTTTAAATCAACAATATTATGAGTTTTAAACCAAATAACCCAAGGATTCTTTTCCCAAAAAAAATTTTCCAATAACCTTAAAAAGCACCAAGGGAAAATTTAAAAAAAAAGGGGTCCAAAAAAAATTTTGAATAGGAAGTATAAAAGGAATTTAACATAATTAGGCCGAAAATTTTCAAAAAGGGGGTTTGCCCCAAAGGGAGGAAAAAGGGCCCCGGCTTAAAAAGGAAATTTTTTTTAAGAAGTTTTGGATTAAACCCCAAAACGCATTAATGAAATTTGGGTTTAAGGAATTTCCCCCATGGCAAAAAATGGGCAAAAAAGCCCCCTGGATTTAGGGTCCCCTCTTCCGGGCTGTATTAAAATTAGGGTTCCTTTTTGCGGGTATGGCATTTCGGGCCAGGAAAAAATATCATTGGGAAGGGGGTATACCGGGTTTGGGCGGGTAAAGGCGGTGGGAAGGCCCAAAAGGGGGGGGTCCCTTGGGCAAAAGGGTTTAGGGTTTTCCCCCTTAATTGGCATGGGCCCATTTACGGGATGGGGCCGGCTTACAAAGGGGCCCTGTCGGGGCAATTAATGGCGCTTGGATAATGGGGCGGGGGCTTTAAACATTTGGGCCGAATGGGGAAAAGCGGCCCTTGGAATTAAAAAAATTAAAAAACCCATATTCCTTTGGAGCAGCCCCCCCCTTTCCCCCCCCTTATTGGCCCCCAAAATTTAATGGGCCCAAAGAATTAATTAGATTTTTGGGGAATAAAGTCCCGATCCAAAAACCCCCCTTGCCATTTAAACACAAATTTTTGGAATTTTAAATATATCCTGGATTTTTTTATAGGGTGGGGGGACAGCCCCGGGCCAAAGAGGGAATTTTAAATATTTTTTAACCGAATTAAGCTTTAAAACCCCCCTAAAAGACATTGTAATATAAGCCGAAAAGTTTTTAAACCTTTTTTGTATCATTTTTTTAAGGCACAACCCCAAATTTAAGGGGGTTTAAATACCAATTGGAAAATTTTTTAATTTCAATTGCCTTTCTTCCAAATTTAATTTTTCATGAGACGGGAAGGACATTTTATTTTCAAAAATCTAGGGGAAAAAAGGTTTTTGATTTTTAACTTGCAAGGTTTTTAAAAGGGCCTTTTTTTATATTTAAAAAGAAACTTTACCCAATTTTAAAAAAATTAAAGGGAAAAAAATGCCCTTAAAAAAAAAAAACAAAATTACCCCCTCAAATTTCCCTTGTTTATCCAGGGTAAAAAAAATCCTTTCCAGTTGGGGGCCCAGTGTAAAAACCACCCGTTAAACCAAGGTGCCAGAAGAGCCACCAAACCCCGGAAGGGCCCCAATTTGGGGCAGAATTTAAACAAAGGGAAAAACCCGGGTTTGACCCCTTTCCAGTTGGGAAAAAACCTCCCAAATTTCCCAAGTCCATAAAGGGGAAAGGGAAAGGGGGAAAAATTTCCCCGGGCAAGCTCACCCCGCCACACATTTGGTGGGGTAAATTGGCCCAAAACATTAAAAGCGCCCCCTAAGGCCGATAAAACGGAAAAAGGGGGGTTCCCTTGGTTTGGGAAACCACCCCCCGGGCCAAATTGGCATCGGAACCCAGTAAAATGACTAAAGTTTTAACCCGGGGGTTTTTTTGGGGGAAAAATTTTTTTTACCCCGAGGTTATAAAAAAGGGTCCTAAAATGTGCTCGCAGGCCTGAAAAATTTGGGAAAAAAGGCCCCCCCCCGTAAGAAAATTAAAGGGTTTTAAATTTTTTTTGTCAATAAAAGAAAAGATTAGCAATTTACAAAGCAAGACCTTTCGCAAAAAAGATACAGCAGGCTGAGGGTAATCAGCCCACCCCTCTGTAGAGCAGAGAGGGGGGTGGCCAAAAACCCTAATAAAAACTATGAACAGCAGAAAAAGGGCAAAACTCCGAAATGAAAAAAAATTGGAAAAATTATATTTTTTGGTAATACTTTTTTTCCCTTTTGCCTACATGGTTAAAGCTAATCAATGAGACGGGAATACCCATTTAAGCCAACTGCAAATAAAAATGAAGCTACAATATAAAGGTCTTGTGTTTTTTAGGCTAACGCTTATTCATATGCCCTACTTCATTAAAGGTAGGTTCTTTGTTGAGGAACAATGTTCTCTCTAAACCTTTATAACTTTATATACTTTTCGTTCCAAGCAAGTGTGGGAAGGTCAATTATGGTGTGTATATCTCAGCCAGTGTTCTCACTGCACCGGGAAAATATGGGGGGGGCAGTGAAAATTCCCAAGATTTTTCCTGGCCTTGGTGAAGTAGGAGTTTATGTATCAGCCTCAGTAAATGGTTGGCATCTAGTTAATAGTTAGCATGGCTGTTTCAGCCAATCTTGGGCGGCTCTTTCTGGGAAGAGTCAAAGTTTTTGGGGGGATACTAACCCCCATTTTCCCCAGGCCAATTTTGTCTGGCCTTTTTAGCCCAGCAAAAAGGGTTTGAGAAATTTTTTAACAAGGAAAAGAATTTTGGGCTAAAGGGGCAACTTTACACCTTTTGGGTGAAAAGAAAGGGTTGTAGGGGAGGGAAACTCCCCTTTTTTTATGTTTTGGGCAACGGGAATTTTTTTTTTAAAATTTACAGTTTTGTAAGTATTTTGGGGCCCCTTTTTTTTGTTTTACCTGTGGTGCCAATAAAACACTGAGGGATCCATGTTTGGACCCACAAAACCTGGCTGTATCTCCGTCTACATTGGACTTTGCCATGATCCCAGAGCAGCAACTGCTCATACAAGTCAAACATAACCACTTACTCACTGACCTCAGCAGCCTCTAATTGCAGGTAGAGCGCAAGCCTGGAGCCAAGGGACGGGCGGGAAAATCACAAAAATTAAAATGTATGTTTCATCCTCAGACCATGGGGAAACCCCCCAAAGTGGCAAAATACAGGGGGGGAAATTACAGGTGATAAAAAAAATTTTTTTTTTTAATTCTCTTTCCAGCTTAGATAATTTTCTGAAAATAAAGAAAAACCCAAACATTTTTTGGTCCGGTAAAATTTGGGTGGTCTAAGAAAGTGAAGGGGTTAATACCAGCATCCCTGGTGGTCTATGGCAGTTAAGTTGTTAGTGTCAGTATTTCTGTTTATATAGGACAGTGAAAGGGTTAATGCAAGAATTTCTGTCTACTGCGAAAAAAAGGAATTTATTAAAGGGACCCTTTCCCGTGGGGGGGGTAGGGAAGTGAAAAGTAAAACCAAAAAGAACCCCCCCCCCCCCTTTTTAGGGGGCCCCCAAAGAAATTTTTAAAGGGGAAAATTCTAAACTATTTAAATCAGTAAAAACTTCTTTTACAACTGAAAACTGACATTTTTCCCCTCTATTTTTAAAGAAAGAGGGGGGTTTTGCGAACCCCGGCCCGCACCCCCCCAACTCGGCTGGGGGCCCCCCCGTCCACTCTGTTTGGGACCCGTTTGGGGGGCGAGTGCCCCCCCTGGGGGTTTTTGGGGCAACGGGCCACCCCGCCCCCTGCGCGCCAGTCAAGCCGTTCCTAGGCTAATTGCCCCTTGGGGGCGAGGGTGAAAAAACCCCCCCCCCCCCATAAAAATAAAAACCCGCCAAAGCGCCCACTTTTCATAAACCATCCCCCAAATCAAAAAGGAAACAACAAGCTTTACCAAAATTTTGGCGGGAAAAAAACTTTTAATACATTTTCCCAAAATAGCCCCGGGCTAAAAAACCCAAGCCCAAACTTTCACCAGCACGTTTTTGACCGAATACTGCAACCCCTTTTGACCAAGTAGTGACCGAATACTGCGGAAACCATGACCACTGGTGACCGAATACGCACACCATGACCACAAAATGACCGAAAACTGCGAAAAACCAAAAATAACCACATAGTGACCGAAAAATACTGCACCCCAAATGACCAATATGCCCCAAAAAATACGTACAACCATGAGCACAATCACCACAAAAAGGGGCCCAAATTTAATAAAAACGACCATTACGGGAGAAATTAAACCTTTAAACTAAAAACCAATTTTTACCCAATACATTTGACCATACAGTTTTGGATACAAGCGTACACGGGCCCCAACCCTCATGTTGAACTAAACATAGTTGAAAAAATTTGAGAGCTTTGGTCTGTGGACCGGGGCTGGGGGCCCAAAAATTTCACTTCCCAAATTTCAAAGGGTGGAAAATTTTTAGAAGTGGAAATTTCCTCAGAATTTTTCCTGAATTGACCCCTGAATTGAGCAGAAGGGAGAAGGGATTTCCTAAACCTTTTTTGAAAGGGTTGCTCCCACTTTTTTTTCCCATACCCCCTTATTTACCAAAGGTTTTGCAATTACAATCTACCGTTGCAGGCCTTTCTGCCTCCTATCTTACCACCCAAATTTTGCCCTCAACAATTTTTATCCACATAAGCCCCCCCTCTCCTCCTTCCCTAAACCAAATGTACCCCATCCCACACGCAAATTTTCCCCTTTTAAAACCCCCAAAAACCCTCCAGCTCACAAAATTACTCACAAACCCGCCCCTTTTCACACTGACCCATCTGTGTCTTTTTTTCATTCTCCTGCTTTTTCCGCTGCGGGGGACATCTCCCCCAAACCCCCGGGGGGGCCACCTTCCTTTACTGCCCCAACCCACCTCCTCCCCAGCCCCCATAGAAACCCTCCCAAACCTGCTTGCTCGCTGGTACTCTTTTTTTTCCCCCCTTTTTAAAGGGGTGCTCCCATTGGGAACCCCCGATCCTTCTGCAACAAAACTCACTGCTGTTCATGACCCTTTTTTTCTCCAACTCCCTCAACCTGCCCGGCCCCCCCAGAAAACATGGGTCCAGCAATCTGACAAACCGCTTCCCCTTTTTTGCTCTCAACCTATTTTTGGGCTACACTTTCAAACCACACCCCCAGAACCCGAAAACAGGGCCCGGGGGAGGAGTTTGGGAAAACTTCTCTCTTTCCCCACTGCACTTACCAGGTCCCTTTTTTCCCCGCAAACCCCTCCCCCCACTTTCCCCCCCTTTGAGGGCCAAAAACCCCCCAACTCTTTTAGGGGCCCTTTTCCAAACCCGAGGGCCAGTTGGGCTACAGACCCCCCGGGTCCCCCCCCCCAGTTTTTTTTTGGATCATTTTTGGGGGCCTGCTCCCACACTTTCCCCTCTTCTGAAAAGGGCCCCCTCTCATCATGGGGGATTTCCCAAAATTCCCCCTTGATTTACCCCATGTCCCCCCTTCTCCTCCAAATTTCTTTTATTAACCTCCCCCTCATGGCCTTTTCGCAGTTTACTGACTCCCCCAAACCCCCAAGGATTGGGGGTCCCCTGGATCTGGTTTTTCTGTCATCTTTCCTCCAAATTTTTAACTTCCCCTTTTTTCTCCTTTTGCTCTCTCTGACCACAATCTTTTTCTCCTTTATTAATTTTTTACTAATTCTCAACCTTCCTTTGGGCCCAAAATCCCAACAACCATACAGAAAAATCCGCCCCCATTAATACTCAGGAACTCACAGACACCGATACAGCCTCACTGCCCCCCCAAACTCCTCCCTCTCCTGTCCAGACCAGCTGTCAAACCCTTACAAAGAAACTCTCGAAAACCCCCCCTGGACATGTTTGGGACCCCTCACCAAAAACCCACCACCCGAGTCAGAACCCCGCAAACCTTGGGACACACCTCGGAAATCGTTTTCCCCCAGCATGTTTTCCCGGTTTTGCTGAACGGGGTTTTGAGAAATTTAAAACTACCCCGCAGACTTTCTCCACTACAAATTCATGCTCAGGAAATTTTTCACACTGCCCTTTTACCGCCAAAACCCAAAAAAATTTCACCTCCCTCAAACCCACACAAACACAACAACCCAAAACGCCTCTTTTTGGCAACCCTTTCCCCTCCCTTTCCCAAGGGGCCCAAAGCTCAGGGTTTCCCGGGCCCCTTGACCTCTGTGCTTAAAAAACCCGGCCCCCCTTTACTTTTAAAGACAAAATTTTAAAAATCCGGGAAAACATCACATCACAATCCCCCAAAAAATACCCATTTTTCCCCCTTTTCCCCCCCGCATGTCCTCTAATCAAATCGCAGCCCTTGGGCCCCACACAAGGAAGAAGTGTCCCCGGCTTCTCCTGTCTGCCCCGTCCCCCCACCTGCTCCACCCCCTTCCTTCCCCCCGTTTTTGTGCCCCCCTTTTTCCCCATGCCGGAAAAGGGGCCCCCCCCCAATTAAATTTTTAAAAACCCCCTCCCGTTTTCATCACCCCAGCCTTGCCCCCAACCAAAACCCAAACCTTTTGACTTCTGTCCGCCCCTTTTCTAACCCCCATTCCTCTTTCCCCCCCCATCCCCCGAAAACTAAAACCTCCTAAAGAAAATGGAACTTCTTGGCCCCTTGGTTTTCCGCCACTTTAAACCCCCCAAAACCCAACCCCCCCCCCCCCCCTTGCCCCCAAATTTTTTGTTTTTTTTTGGTTTTTTTTGGTTTTGGGTTTTTCCCAAACCAATTTTCCTCCTTTAAAAAAAGGCCCCGGAAGGGCCCTCCTTCTAGGGGTTTTTATTTGAAAAAGTTTCCCTGATTTTTTTGACCTTCCCCCCCATTAAAAAAACCCCAAATCCCCTTTGAAAAAACCCCCCCCTTTTTTTCCTTTTTCCCCCCTCCCCCCCCTCCAAAGAAATATCTCCCTTTTTCCCAAAATTTTTCCCTCCCCAAATTTTCCTTTTAACTGTGGGGAAAAACTTTAAACTCTCATTACTGCTCTTTTTCTTTTTCGTCTTTTACTCCGCAACTCCTTTCTATTCCCTCCCCTCTTCCCGCAAACTCTCCCCTCCCCCCCAATCTGTCCCCGAATGCCCGCAGCCAGGTTTTCTTTCCTCCACCCCTATAACTAGCCCCCTTTCCCGTGCATTTACTTTCACTGGTTCCCATTCCGGACAGGATACGTATAAACTAGCACTCCACCCCATAAAGCCCCTCCACAAACGCTGCTTTCCCCCTACATTTTTCCTCCCAAATCCCCTGCTAAACCCCCCCCCTCCCTGCTCTCCGCTTTTGCTGTTTTTTTTCAGACCCAATTTTCCCCAAACAAATTTCCCAACCTCCCCTTTTTGGCCCGCCTACAAAATTACACACGTGCGGGACCAAATTTTCGGAATATTCTACCGCCGGGGGGGGTCAGGCACATTCACAACCCCCACATTTTAAAGGGGGCCCGAAAATACATCTTCTCGTTTTGGCCCAACCCAAAATTTCCCCAAAATGCCCAAACACACCCTTTTGCACTCCCTGCAAATTTGGGGGCCCCACCCGGGACTCACTTAAACTGTACATAGGGGTACTGTCAAAAGGGGGGCAGGGTTTATATCCATTTTTCCCTGTAAACCACCCCCCAATTTTTGAAACTGGCTGGAAACCAATTTTTAAACTTGGCAAATTCTTACCGTAAGTTTCAACCCATAAAACCCTAAAAGATTGTAAGCTTTTCACAGCAGGCCCCCCCAAAACCTTGTTTTTCCCCCATTTTTAAAGGGAATTTTTTAAAGTGTAATGACCTTGTTTACCCTTGAATTTGTAAAGTGCTGCGGAATATGGTTTTGGGGCTATAGAAATAAAGAATTTATTTAATTTTTAAAAATTTTATTATTATTATTATTATTAAACTGCGACATATAAGTAAAGTTTTCATCCAGGCCACATTTCAGGAGACCTTCCTAAAGTTGTTTCCCCTTTTCCTTCTTCTCCCATCTGTTTTTCCAGAAGCCAAAACCTCTTTTCCCGGCCTCGACCTTTTACTTAAAATATACAAAAACAAACATCTTAGAAAGCCCCACTTTAAACAGGGACAAAATGCCCTTTTAGCCATTTTAATTCCCCCCTTGTAGCCATTTCAAAGCCCCCCTGTACCCCAAAAGATGCCCCCCCCGTAGCCATTAAAATGAACCCCCCCCTTTGCCATTAATGCCCCCCTTTGGCCCTACAAGCCCCCCCCCCCCCTTTCCAAACATTTCCCCCTTTCCCCGTACAAGCCCCCTTGTAAACGAGTACAATTTTCCCCCTTGGGAGCCATACAAAAAGCCCCCCGGGAGCCCCGGTACAAAGCCCCCCGCCCCATTTTGATGCCTCCCTGTAGCCATTAATGCTCCCCTGTAGCCATACAACCCCCCCGTAACCAGGGACAAGCCCCCTTAGCCAAATTTTGAAACCCCCTGTACTATTAATGCCCCCCTGTTTTCCCTACAAGCCCCCTGTAAACCATTGGAAAGTCCCCCTCTTGCCCTACTGCCCCCTTTTAAACCATTAAATCCCCCCCGTAGCCCTTTTGAAAGCCCCCCTGTTTTCCATAACATGCCCCCGGTAGCCATTGGATGTCCCCCTCTTTCCCAGTACAAAAACCCCCGTAGGGCCCTTTTAAGCCCCCCCCGTAGCCATTGAGTTCCCCCGGGTTTCCATAAATGCCCCCTGTAGCCATTAGATGCCACCCTTTCCCATTAGGCCCACTGAAATAATTAAAAATAAAAAAAAATTACTTACCGGCCCCCTGTGTCCATCTCCGGGAGCTGCAGAGCAGTGTAAGGGGCGTGACGTCACCCGCCGCTTAGCTGTCACCAGCCCCAGAGATCTCCTCGGGACAGAGCTGAAAGCCAGGGATCAAGCGTCACAGGAGGCGCGGGGGAAAAGCTGTGGCCCCCCTGTAAAACGTAACATGTCAGGAGTAGGACAGGAACGATCCCGTCCCGCCTCCCCCTGAAAGGCCGAAAGTGCGTGCAGCTGCGAGTGGCCTCGGGCCATTTTGATAAAAGGGCCGCGCAGAGCCAGGGCCAATCTCCGGGGCGGGCCTAGGAATTTGGGCACTGGCCCCAACTACCCAGCCACGTTCCGGCTGTCACTCCCCTGCTGCCCTGCGCTTTTGCTTTTCCCACCCGGGCTCTGTGAAATTTTAAAGGGCCAGCGCACGGGTAATTTTTTAAATTTACCGGCATTTCCTTTATAAAAACCGGACGTTTTCCCCCCGCTCCCCTCCAAATCTTTAGTGCCTTTGCCTAAGCGAAAGCATTCCCTGAAGTCTTGTCTGTCCCGTGTACCATACCGTTGCCTCCGTCTCCTGACCATGAACCCTGCTGCCTGCCCTGTCCTTACCGCCTGTCCCCGACTACGACCCTGCCTTATTTTGTACCCCCCTATATCCCGGCGCCCCCCGAACAAGAAAACTCGGGGGGAGCGCCCCTGGAGACCCCCCGCCGCACAAGCCCCATCCCGCTTTGCGGCGTGCCTGGTGAATAGGGCCTACTTAAAAAACCCGTTCCCTGGCGTGGCCTACACCATCGCTTGCGGTGGTCCAGTGGATCCACTTCTGCGACCGGGACTGTGACAGTGAGTCAATAGAGATCTTTCCAATCAGTTAAGGAAGATCCCAAGGAATCGGTGTTGCCAGGTAGCGTAAAAGAAATAGTATTCAGTACCCCCTCTATTAGCCAGTTAGGATTCATCATGACCACGTAAAGGAGAGTGTGTCCAGATGAAACAACTTCTCATAGGTAAGTGGAGCACCATCAGCTTTTATACGTCTTCTATATACTTTGAGGTTGTATCAAAAGTTGTATATAAAATAAACTTAATTATTATATAATGCAACTTTCTGATGTACTTTATGTTTTAGTTCCTCATGATTTTCAAAATTTCTTCTTGCTATCAGCGAATGTAAATATTCTCATTTACATCAAGGAGCAGAAGAACTTTCTTTATCATGTCCAACTAGTGCCATCAGTTGACAATAAAGGGAGATATTGTAATTATAGGCAGCTTCAACATGCTTATGATTGACGATTTTACTTCACAGATAGCTCGCAAACCCCAAACAATGTTTAATATATTTGTCTTAGACTTGAATGTAAGATATGTAGCGTAAATCATACGCCATGTATTTTACACTCGTAATTTAGCGTGCGTCTGAAAATAATTGACATGTCAATTATTTAAGGCGTATAAGCGCCATAACACATAAAAACTATTGGGAATATGTACAGGCGAAGAAATGCATTCAAAAAAAGTTTTGGGAAAAAAAGTTAGTGGAAATAAAAAAAAATACTTTAAGCAGAGGGAATACCCAAAATGGATTTAATAAAGAACAGAACATATTGTAAATAAATCTGATCACTCTAAATGGTTAAACAATTAATTTGGTCTTTTCTACCCAAATTAGTAAAAATTTTAAAAAGGTGAATGATTTCTTTTATAAACATCTTCCCTTTTAACTTACGATGATACTCTATCAGATGGGGATTTGTGTGTTGCAAAACGCAATAGCACCTTAGGAGACATACTTTCATCAAGTATGTTCTGCAACTCTCCCAAAAAAAGGTAAAATCTAGCTGTCTCAGAAAGGATGGTTCCCTTGTGGCGGAACCCAATGTATTATTTATTATACCATAAAAAATCCCATTTCCATAAAAGTAACAAACAAAAAACAGTCCCTATATATAGCTTCATCAATTGTGATACCTATCATGTGGTATACTCAATTGAATGTGCCCATTGTCAATCATTATATGTAGGTTGCACTACAAAGTTAGGATCTCAGAGCACATAACAGCCAAAAGAAGAATAAACACAAATTCCTCTGGGGCAGTTAAACATTTTGTGGAGAATCGCCATGGTGACTTCAAACATTTTACCTTCTATGATATGGAGCAGGTCACTAAGCTGAAACAAGGAAGAGATTGGAAACAAAAGTTGGTTAAACATGAGTAGTGTTGAGCGATTATTATCGACAAAGTTGAAATCGGCACGGTATTTACGTTGATCGGATTTTGTCGATCACACGATAATTTAGGTTAAAATTTTGCAAAATCAATTAATATGCACCTTTTTCGGCACTTCCTGTCATTTGGCGGCCAGCAAATAGCTTACAGAAAAAGGGCAGGTGAAATGGTGTCCGAGTCTGACTGGGCGTGTAGGTTGCGATTGGCTGAAAAATCACATGACCATTTTTTACATAGAACAGCCCTTCCTGTTCATGTCATGGTTCGCGTTCATACATGGGAAAGTGCGCTCGCCTCTGCCAAAACTCAGCAAACAGCACAAAATTATTTTTTTTTTTCACAGAGAAGCTCTACTTTTAGCTGTGATTCTTAAAATTTAGTTAGATCAAAGATTTCAGATTTTGGTAAGCATCTCCCGCTGTAAAGTCACGGGGGGGAGCAGGGGGGGGGGGGCCCACAGGCAACACAGACAACTCTATAAAGGATACTGGATAAGTACGCCCAAAACTTTGTTTAGACTTGATTCCCTTTAAATTTGGATCAATTTTTTAGTAACGCAGGTCATTTTGTTAGGTGCAAAACTCCACTTTTATTATCAGTATACATTTCAGATTGTGTTTTTTTTCAAATTTTGCCCATCCAGCTTTTTTTTTAATACCCACCTTTCAGTTAAATTTGAATAAGAATTTTATAGTCACCACAGGGTTTATAGGTGCCCAAAAAAAACCTTTTATTATCCCTATCATTTCAGATACATTTTTTTTTTCACTTTGGCGCAGGCCACGTGTTGATAAGCCCTTTGCAGTTAAAAATTTTTAATCCCCTTTTGTAGTCACCACAGGTGTATGATAGTGCCAAAAATAACCCTTTTAATTCCGTATACATTTCAACAGGTGTTTTTTTCACTTTTGGTCATTAAGCTTTGTTGATGATCTACTTTGCAGTTAAATTTGAATACAGCAATTTTGTAGTCACCACAGGGAATTGATAGGTGCCAAAAAATACCTTTTATTTATCCGGGATACATTTCAGATACTGTTTTTATTCACTTTGGCGCAGGCCAGCTTTGTTGATAGACACCTTGCAGTTAAATTTTAAACCAAACTTTGTATCACCCAGGTGTACTGAAGGGGCCAAAAATACCTTTAACATCCGTATACATTTCAGACAGGTTTTTTTTCATTTTGGTCAGTCAAGCTTGTTGAAAAGATCACTTTGCAGTTAAATTTTTAAAAAAGCAATTTTGTAGCAACAGTGAATTATGGGTGCCAAAAAAAACCTTTTTTATCCCGTTTTCATTTTAGATATTGTTTTTTCCCCTTGGCGCAGGCCAGCTGTGTTGAAGAGCCCCTTGCAGTTAAATTTAATCCAGCAACTTTGTAGTCACCACAGGGGGACTGATTGGTGCCAAAAAATACCTTTTAACATTTATCATTTTAACAGGTGTTTTTTTTTTTTTGGTCATCCCGCTTTGTTGATAGATCACTTTGCAGTTAAATTTTAATCCACAAATTTTGTAGTCACCACAGGGGAATTGAAGTCCAAAAAATCCTTTTTTTTTCCCGTAACATTTCAACAGGTGTTTTTTTTTTACTTTTGGTCGTCAAGCTTTGTTCATAGAGCTACTTTGCAGTTAAATTTGAATAACCCAAATTTTAAAAGTCACCCAAAAGGGGAATTTATGGTCCAAAAAATACCCTTTTTTTTCCCAATACATTTCAGACGGGGTTTTTTTTTCACTTCTGGCATCAAGCTTTTTCATAGAGCTACCTTGCATTTAAAATTTTAAAACGCAATTTAAGTCACCACAGGTGAAAAGATAGGGCCAAAAAATACCCTTTTTTTATCCCGATACATTTCAGACAGATGTTTTTTTCACTTTTTGGGCAGTCAACTTTGTTCATAGAGCTACTTTTTCAGTTTAAAATTTTAATAAGCATTTTTTAGTCACCACAGGGGGAATTGATAGGTGCCAAAAAAAAACTTTTATTATCCCGTATACATTTTAATACATGTTTTTATTCACTTTGGCGCAGGCCGCTGTGTTGAAGAGCCAATGCAGTTAAATTTTAATCCCGCAATTTGTTCACCCAGGTGCTATAGGGGCCCCAAAAAACCTTTTAACATCCGTATACATTTCAAAGGGCAGGTGTTTTTTTCACTTTTGGTCATCAAGTTTGTTG
Source organism: Phyllomedusa bahiana (assembly GCA_025379985.1). Taxonomy (NCBI): domain Eukaryota; kingdom Metazoa; phylum Chordata; class Amphibia; order Anura; family Hylidae; genus Phyllomedusa; species Phyllomedusa bahiana. Next base: position 16,222 of record JAODAL010066040.1, read on the forward strand.
ATAGATCTACTTTGCAGTTAAATTTGAAAACAGCAATTTTTGTGTCACCACAGTGAATTTGGGTGCCAAAAAATCCTTTTATTATCCCGTATACATTTTTTGGGAAATTTGGGGGGGGTTTTTTTTTTACTTTGGCGCAGGCCAGTTGTTTTTAAAGCCACCTTGCAGTTTAAAATTTTAATCCACAACTTTGTAGCACCAAGGTTACTGATAGGTGCCAAAAAAACCTTTTTAAAAATCTGTAACATTAACAGGTGTTTTTTCACTTTTGGGCACCCGCTTTTTTGAAGACTACTTTGCAGTTAAATTTGAATCCAGCAATTTTGTATCACCACAGGTGAATTGATAGGTGGCGAAATATACCTTTTTTTATCCCTTTTACATTTCGAACAGGTGTTTTTTTTCACTTTTGGTCAGTCAAACTTTGTTCATGACACTTTGCGTTAAATTTGAATACAGCAATTTTAAAAGTCACCACAGGTGAAATTTTTAAAGGGGGCCAAAAATTCCTTTTTTTATCCCATATACATTTCAGACAGGTTTTTTTTTCACTTCTGGTCATCAAACTTTTTCATAGACTACCTTTCAGTTAAATTTGAATACAGCAATTTAGTAGTCACCACAGGTGAATTGTAGGGCCAAAAAAAAACCTTTTTTTATCCCGTATACATTCAGACAGATGTTTTTTTATTTTTGGGCAGTCAAGTTTGTTCATAGAGCTAATTTGCAGTTAAATTTGAATACGCAATTTTTTATCACCAAAAGGGGGAAGATAGGGGCCAAAAAATACCTTTTATTATCCCCTATAATTCAGACAGGTGATTTTTTCACTTTTGGTCATAAAGCTTTTTGATAGATTACTTTGCAGTTTAAATTTGAATACAGAATTTTGTAGCACCACAGGGAATTGATAGGTGCCAAAAAAAAAACCTTTTATTATCCCCCAAACATTTCAACGTTTTTTTCATTCTGGTCGTCAAGCTTTTTTTGATAAGCCACCTTGCGTTAAATTTGAATCCGCAATTTTTTTTGATTGAGGGATTTGGAAAAACTGTTTTGCCTCTTTTAATAAGAGCTTTCCAAAAATCTTCCATACCTTCTCAAATTTTTTTCTTTCTGAAAAAGGGGCAAATTAGGTGGAAAACAGCAAAGAGGGGGTAGGAACAGAACAGAGGGTACAGAGAAGGTCTCCCTTTCCGTGCTGCGACAACACGCGCCACGGATCGTCAGTTTTTTGGACTATCGGGCCTGTCATCGCTGGGAGGGGGCCCTTTAATCTCGTAACGATCACCGCCCCAAACGTTCTTCAGTGGTTAATGCAACTGATCTAGCAGTCTTACCTCCTCGCCTCCCCAGTCAAGGGCCACAAATGTCGTCATCCTATCAGCATCCGTCCAACAGAAGCAGCCCAAATGTCAACTGTGTACCCCCATGTGGATAAACATTTTCTGAAAACCCCTTTTATGACAAAAGGGTTGGGGGCAGAAGGCATGTTTAAAAGATCAAAGGCCCAAAAAGGGTGATTTTCTCGCTTGACGCCCATTATGATGCCATCAAGGGGAGTAGGAAGCCGGTCAAACGGCAAAAATCCCCGGGGGGTCGGCAACGCCTTGCAGTCCCTCTTGCTTTTAGCCCGCATCTGGATGCGAATGTCGGACGAGAAGTCACCTGTGTTGAGATGAGATGATGATGCGACTTGCGGACCCCCTTTTCTTTTCCGCAGAAT
>JAODAL010066041.1:0-17947 GCA_025379985.1 Phyllomedusa bahiana
TCAGTGAAGCTTTGCATAGGGGGACACTGAATAAAAAGGAGAAAAATTTGCACCTCTGCTAACCAAGCTGCATTGGCAGAAATGGCTTCAATTTCCACAGTAGTATCGGAATTGGACGCATACTAGTTTGTAAAAGATTGCTTTCTCTGATGCGTCACGTTTTCTGCTTCATGAAACGGATATACGTTGGCATGTCAGGGAAGAAACATCAGAAAACAAACACTCTGCAACCATTGCTGGAAGAACACAAGTTGGTGGTGGCAGTGTTATGGACTGTTAAATGTTTTCATGTCATTCTTTAGGCGCACTTATCCATATAGAATGCGCCGATGTTAGCTGGTAGTCATAATAATGTGACCTGATTGTCCGTAAGATTACAAAACTCTTTATCTTATACACAAATTTTCGTTCTCCACTTTGTCCACAGATTCCACCCTCTTGGTCTGTGCCCTTGTTTTTCTCTTATTTTTTTTCATATTACAAGCTCTTGGTTCACCCTTCCATATTTTATCGGATTTTGTCTCCTTCAGGTTTTTTATTTCGGATTTTCCTCCCGACCTTTAAAGAGCCATATTTTTTCATCAACATAGCCATATGAGGTTTTTTTTTTTGGGACAAGGTGTACTTTTTAATGGTGCCATTAATAGTACCATACACAAAAATAGTCTCTGTGGGGTGGAACATGAAAAAAACACAATTGGGCCATTTTGGTGGGGGTTTAGTTTTTAAAGAGTTCACTCTTCGTTGTGAGTGATGTATTCTGCAGGTCGATATAATTACGGTAATACCAAATATGTAGAAATTTGGTTATATTTTAGTACTATAAAAAAAATTCTGTTTTTTTTTTAAGTCTATGGACCTGAGTGAGGGCTAGTACCATGTGGGCTGAAGGGTAGTTTTCATTGATACCAATCTGGTACATGCGACTTTTTGATCACTTCTTATTCCAGTTTTTTGGGAATGTGAAATCACCCAAAAAAGAAACTTTTTAGGTGTTGAGAATTTTTTTTCTTTTACTGTGTTCACTGTATGGGAAAAATGATGTCATGTTTTAATAGATCAGACTTTTATGTATGCAGTGATGCCAACTATGTGTAACTTTTTATTTTTTTATTTGTAAAATGGTAAAAGGGGGTTGTTTTGAACTTTTAATATTCATTATTTTATTTCTGTGAACACTTTTTTTTTTAATGTAGATTCTCTGAAATGAGCCTCCGAAAGTTTTGGCTCAGAATGGAAAGCCAGTCACGCTTGCGCACATCTCTTAGTTCAGTTCTATAGAAGTTCTGTGCACAGGTGAGAAAAGTGTTCAAAGAGTCATGTGCAAGCATAACTTGTTCTCCATTCTGAGCTGTAACTCCCAGACAGTGTCGTGCTGGCCCCCCCGGAGAAATTACCGGCTCCCCAGAGAACTCCGTGGCACATTTCTAACTGTATGCACCACTGACTGCTGTGGGCTGCATGCAAAGCTTACGGTCCACAGTAGTAAGCAGCGCAGGCAGCGTGATATATCAATCACACCGCTTGTGCTGCTGTGTCTCTTAAACCAAAATAAAAAGGTTTACCTATATACCTTCCTAAATTTTGTTGTGTGTCTATCTACTATATTGGGGGTTTATTTACCAATATAGGAGCACAAAAGAAGACTAAAACTTGGTATACGAACAGGAGCCCCATAGTCATTTGGGCACTTTTACTGTTTGGTGTACAATGGAATCTAAGATGTTTGTGTGGTAAATTCTGCAGGGATTAGTCATGGCCGGGAGAAGTCGTCATGGCGGTCAGAACCAGATGGAGAAGAAGAAGGAAAGAGAACAACTCATCAGAGAATGGAACAACTCATCAGAGAAGAGAACAATTCATCAGAAAAGGAAATGACATCAGAGAAGACATCTCCTGTGAGCCCCTGGATATTACCTTATTGTAATCGCTTATATGTGTGCAGAGTTAATGTGTACAACTGGTATCAACCACTATATGGTCAGTGTATGACGGTATTATGGATAATATAGATTGTAGTATAATGGTTTATATTCAGCAATGGCATGGTGTATTATGCAGTCACTATGTGGTCTTGATATGCGGTCATAGAGTGCCAGTATTATTCAGTCACTATGTGGTGATCATATGTGGTGGGATTATTCAGTCACTATGTGGTAGTGATATGTGGTCATGATGAATCCATATTATTCAGTCACAATATGGTGGTATTATTCAGCCACTATCTGGTAGCAATATGTGGTGGTGTTATTCAGCCGCTATCCGGTAGTGATATGTGGTCATGATGTTGCAGTATTTGGTCTTAGTGGAATTTTTGGTAGTATTTTCCTTTGGATTCTAGTTTTGTGTAGTCGTGTTATTTGGAAATTGTATGACCATTTATTTGTGTTATAACTTTTTTTGTATATTTTTATTTAGATAAATGTATTATTTAGGAAGGGTTACATATATCTTTAGACCTTTTACTTTTACCACCCGGTGTCCTGCTGCAATTAGGTGAGGGAGTCTCAAAAGCCTCAGCCCCCCATCTTGATTACAGGTTAAGTGTCTGTATAAGTGTAAGCGAGACTGGGTGGGGACACAACACAGGTGTGTTGGCAGGGAGGCACAGTGGGCCCCTATAATAGACTTATCTGGTGGGCCCTTGGCACCTCAACCCGACACTGGTCCCAGAGGTGTGAGGGACACCTCAGACTTTGATGGCATATCCTGTTAATTCAAGCTATCTGCCGAGATACATCTTTCACCTAGCATACACGCATTTCAATGCATTAAAATGTAAAGTGCTGTAAACTAAAGAAAAAAAGCAAATACTTTGTCTACTTGATCACTTGCAGCCTATTCCATCTTGCAGTGGAGGACCACTGAGACCAGCTTTCAAGAAGAACTAGGTTTAGAGGACTAGAGGGACCAGATGTTGAAGTCTATTAATCCACAAGAACATAGTTCCTCACTTTTTCCAATTAAAACAAATGAAGTAAAATGTACTGGAAAAGATATTTATATATCTCACTCATTGTCATAGTGAAGAATTGAAAACCAGTACATGGCATCTTCAAGAGAAGAGAATTACTACTACAAGTAATACCCTTCAGACAAAAACATAAGTACATTAAAGCCTATTAATGTATTCCTTGAAGAAAGTCGGCTACTGAATACAAATCCTACATTCTAGTTGGCAGCCACCTTGTGAACCTACGTTACTGCGAGATATCCCAGAAGCACATGTTTGGAAACATCTTTCTTTATTTGAATTGATACAGCATAGTATAATACCGTTTTATCCTCTGATGTCCCCTTTTCATAGCATTGTAAGCCTCACTTCATCATAAGATGATCTGATATGCATGCAGGGGATTACAGTTTCAAGGAAGCTACTGTAACTTTCCATGTTAACTGGCAGAGAAGAGATTTTAAAATTTGTAAGGAAATTTACCGACAATTTGGTCCTAGTCTTTTTTGTCTATTTTTAAGTTAAAATCTGGAGATTAAAATACAATTGCAAAATATCATGTTGCTATTTCATACAACCGATATTTAATGTTCATGAACTATCAGGCGTCACATGCTTTATTGAATGGACGGCAAAGTAATAATAAGGGACAAATTTTGAGAGGGGCCTCCAGTGCCTTGCGAAAGTATTCGGCCCCCTTGAACTTTTCAACCTTTTGCCACATTTCAGGCTTCAAACATAAAGATATAAAATTTTTATTTTTTTGTGAAGAATCAACAACAAGTGGGACACAATTGTGAAGTGGAACGAAATTTATTGGATATTTTTAACTTTTGAAAAGAAACAAAAACTGAAAAGTGGGGCGTGCAAAATTATTCGGCCCCCTTAACTTAATACTTTATAGTGCCATCTTTTGCTGCGATTACAGCTGCAAGTCGCTTGGGGTATGTCTATGAATGTCTATATAAATATGTATTTTATCCATATGTTTTATTTGGATTATAATTTATATTTGAATTTTTGTCTTTGCAAATAGGTGGAGCATGTATTGAGATTGTGCCTCGTTTTCATTGTTAACTATTTGAATGGCTATTGTGTGTTTTTGTTGTATATGCCTAATGAAGCAGACAAGCGGTCTGTGAAACACGTTGCATTTTTGGATTTTATATATTGGTATAATTCTTTTTAACAGTTAGCGCCTAAGCGGACCTTTTTATTTTTGCACAAATTACTGTGTGAAATCCTTATAAATTACATTTCTAGAAGGAATAACAGAGCAACAGCACAACATAGAAATATAAGAGAAGATGCTCCAGAATTGTTCTTTCACGTTTAATACAAGGATTTACTAAAACAGACACGTCAGGAGATGTCACAGATCCTCTTTAAGTTGTACCTCCGTCAGAAGACCCTGGAAAATCTGAAATTGTTGAGATAAGAAAAAACTTTTTTTTCTGTACTTATTTTTAATAAGGAAAAATGGGTAATCATTATTTTGCAATTACCAGCTCTATCATTAAATCATATCCATGCAATAATGAACCATATCAGTGATGGGCCAGGGTACCTTGGGTCTACCAGCACTGCACATAGGCCATAAATAATAAGTAAGATTCATCTTGAGATGGGACTTTTTATCTTATCAAAACCAGTGCCCACTGAAAGACCTTCTAGAAGTCTGGTGGTTCAGCCTGGAGCTGAAAATTAGGTCTTATTTTGTATGAATGTATCCATAATTCCTGCAATAATCACTAAACGCTCACTTGATTTGAAGCATCTTCATTACACTCTACTGATGGCAAAAGTCAATTGTTTTTCTAGACTGTAACACAAACTGGATGCAAAATGAGTGCAGTGTGTTTTGGAATATGGAGGGCTTAAAGGGGTTGTCTAACTACAGACATGGATTGTATATCACAAGGATATGCCCAGGGGCGTAGTTATAGGGGGTGCAGCTGTAGCAGTCGCTACCGGGCCCTGCAGCCTGAGGGGGCCCAAAAGCCCTTCTGCCACATAAGATGACATCAGTATTGTAAATGGCACATGGTAACTGGGGGCCCCATTTCACTTCTTGCACTAGGGCCCAAGAGCTTGAAGTTACGCCTCTGGATATGCCATCAATGTCCAGGCCCCTATCTCCTAATCGATCCCTGAAATCAACTCAGAACAAAACACAGAACTGAGTTTAGAGCTGACAGGCTGTACTATTTAACTGGGCAGCTATGACTTTTTCCCTGTCAGCTCTCTGATTGGCTGCTTGCCCAACAGCACTGTATTCCCACTCTAAGCTCAGTTAAAGGGGTTGTCTCGCTACAATGATTGGGTTTTAATTTAAAGATCTTTAAAAAACAAGCAGCTTTGCAATATATGTTCAAATTTCAAATGTTCTACTGATTTTGAGCTAGCCCTGTTAGTATTACTAAAATCAGCTTCTCAAATCTCTATAGTACCGACCTTTGATCCTTATCTTACTGGCTGTCAGGTCTGAATGACTCATCACCTTTGAAGACAGGTCAGAGCAGAGAGACCCCTCCCTCACAGAATGCTTCTGGAGTGGAGGAGGAGGAGGGGGGGGAGGAGGACTCTGGAGTCTGTGTCCATGCTGCTTGGATTAACCCTGTGTGTCCCTGCTTCCTCCCGCCTCTACACAGGGTAGATTACAGCAGTGACCTGTTTACATAACAGATATGCTCCTTTGGAACTGACTAACTAAATTATACAGATAGGGGGCATCGTAAACTCTATGTCCCTGTAATTAGACACATCCTAGTATAGTAACACTGGCCCTATGTTGACTGGGAGATGTGGAACTTGTAAGCAACAGGGGATACCTAGAACGAGCGATTACCCCTCTGCTTATTAGCACACAGCTCATATTCCTCCTACATCCTAAATCAGCATCTCCTGAAACAACCTACAGACACAAGGTGAACTCTGAGAGCAGAACCCCCGCCCACGTATTAAGCTACAAGGCTGTACATAACTGGTGCATGCTGGAGGGGGAGATGAGCAAACACAGACCAAAGCACGCCCCTCAGTTCAACTAACGCGGACTAGTACAGCTGAAAGCTCGTAATGAGACAACTCCTTTAAGCCCTTCAAAACAACACAATAACTGAGTACTTTTTCTATCTGAACTGCAGGGCCAATTAACCTCTTCCTAACCCTCCAGTAGCCCAGAACTAATGAATCTCCTAAATACATTATGACACAAACATCCCCACTTAACTTATACCTATTATTTACATCACTATACAATCATATACATTTACCCTCCTTTGCAGAATCATACCCAAAGAGGTTGAGTGAGCCTTCCAAATGGATAAGTGTACCCAGAGAATGCCACAAAAACTTTTACCAGACCATTACGCTGCCACTACCAGCTTGTGTTCTTCCAGCAGTGGTTGCAGGGTTTTTGTTCTCTGATGTTTCTCACCTGACACACAACTGTCCATCTGCTTAATGAATCAGAAAATGTGACTCATTGGAGAAGGTAACCCTTTGCCAATCAGCAGAGGTCCAATTCTGATTCTGCTATTAAAGGATTCGTCTCACTACAAGGATTGCTTATTATGTTAAAGATCTTGCAAAAATAAGTCACTTTGCAATATATGTCCATTAACAGTGTCCTACCTATTCCAAGATATCCCCTCCTGTATGGGCTGCATCATCATCTCAGGTCGCTATAGCTGCTGGGTCTGCTGTTTGATCTTTCCTGATAGGCTGCCAGCACTGGTTGCTATAGCTACAGACCTGTTTGATCTCTCCTGATAGGCTGCCAGTGCTGGTCGCTATAGCTACAGACCTATTTGATCTTTCCTGATAGACTGCCAATGCTGGTCCCTATAGCTACAGACCTGGTGTCCTCAGCGGCTCCTCACTCCAGGCCAATAATAGTCAGTAAGGTCAGTAAACACACCCCTGAATTCAAAAATAAAACAGAGATAACAGGAATGAGGTAAGATGAATCTATGTAATGAGACAACCCCTTTAAAAATGAAGCCTATTCTCCCAATGCAACATAGCAGAGGTGCAGTGACCACTCACGATACACTTTCACCACAGCAGCGCGAGAACAGTTCACAAACTGTCACTTTTGGCCTTAAATCCAATAATCAACCTTTTTGCAATTCGGATGAATCACCCCTTTTACTGACGACAGCAACGAGCGATATGTGTGCACACAGCCTATTATACACCTTATGTACCCACCACGCCAGCTCACAACATGTGACCTCCTTCATGAGTTACATGCTGCTAATGTTATAGGTAGGAAATAGTCATAATAATGTGACTCGACCATGTAAATATCTTCTTACAGAGTGCTGAAAAAACAAAAAATAGAAAAATGCTAAAGTGCACATCTATTGCAGGAACTTGTGTGATAGATGGAGCAAATGATGGTCATCGCTCAGCTGGCGCTGTACAACACACTTTTGGGCATTTAAATCTCCTGGTGGCCCAGTGGTCGTGTCGCCAGTAATCCCCCATGGTCAGGTAGCTGTACCACGATAATGCGGGTAATCCAGTATTTGGTCTGTAGCAGTTTCCTGTTATCAGAGGGCTGGGATACATATGGCACTACACTGTTCCTATTAGAAGACTGTTTAAGGTATAGAAAGTACACAAAGTGGTGCTCTATCAAGTGAAATGATAGATTAATTTATTGGAAACCAAATTATAAGACTATAGGGGGCACGCATTTCATGTGTACTCATGACACACTACCTCAGGCTTGAGAAGTTGAGTGTTAGTGGAGCTTTAAAGGGGTTGTCTCACTACATTGATTCATCTTACCTCAGTCCTGTTTTCTTGGTTTCACTTTGAATTCAGGGGCGTGTTTACTGGCTTCTACTAGGCTGCAGTAGAAGCCAGGTCTGTAGCTATAGCAACCAGTGCTGGCAGCCTATCAGGAGAGAGTGAACAGGTCTGTAACTATAGCAACCTGAGGAGCTGATGCAGCCCGTACAAGAGGGGATATCTAGGAATAGGTAGGATACTGTTAATGAACATATATTGCAAAGTGACTTGTTTTTGCAAGATATTTAACATAAAAAGAAATCCTTGAATAGAGGAAATGTTAAATGTTTCTTTTGGCAGCAAAAAAACTGATATCATAATGGCCGGTACAGTTAGCTTTTACAGAGATAGCCATGTACATATAAACACTTAAAGGTGTTTTGTCAAAAAGTAAAATTGACATGAGAAGCATGCAAATGAAATAACAAACATTTTCACCATTTATTATTATTAAAAATTCTGGACCGTTTTTTGTTTTAGCTGCTCCTTTAGTGATCCATTGTTTACAGCTCATCTTCAGGGGATATAACCAGGGCTGGAAGCTCCTCAGTCCTTGTCGCACATGCTCAGACATCACCTCTCCTCTCAGGCAGCTACTGAGTGTTCACACCCCAGGTGCTGTCATTCTACTCCTGTCCTCTGTTCTCCTTAGTAATTAGTCAAACAGTGCAAATAAATAAAAAAAGAAACCTCAATGAGGTCTGTGCATTGAGAAAGAGACAAAAAACCCCCACAGGTTTGGTTCCTGCAGGGATTTGAACCTAGGACCCTTGTGCCTGAAGGCAAAAACTTTACCTCTCAGCTACTCACAATACTTTACATAAACAGACCTTTCTTTGACTAGAGAGAGGAAAGGCCTAGTGATCCAAAACATCCCACTAGGGCAATCCTCCCTAATTTGATGGACATAAAACATATAAGGTTTCCTTGTCAGACCCTCTGCAGCGGGTGACACTTGTAGAAAGAGGTGAGAAATCACAAATTAAAATGTCATGGTGTATGTCCATCGAATTAGGGAGGACTGCCCTCGTGGGATGTTTTGGATCCCTTATGGGAGTTAGTAAATTACTGTATATATAAGTCTTCCCTGTTGATAAGTGGGGTTCCACCAGATTTGATAATAGAAAAAGGAGTTATTCCTTCACAACTAGAAATGGATAAATTGAGAGGTTAGAAATTAAGTTTTTAATAGTGTGTATAGAGGTTTAGTGTTATGCAGAATAAAAGTAACGTTTTAGTGCTTTATAGATTGAGAACTGTTAGGCCATGTTCACACGGCTTAAACCTGGACATATTTCAGTCCGTAATTACATGCCGGAGTGCGCAAATTATGGCTGGAATACGTCCCAGTCATTACGGTAATCCACAGTTCTCATAGAGAACTATGGTTTACGTCTCCTCTCCCTGCTCGCCGAATACGCCGAGGGGGGTGATAAGTGACATGTGAATTACCAGCGACGTATACGTGCCGCTGGTAATGAATGTCTATGGGCCGGCGAGGTGCCGGCCCCCCGCTCCCGCCCCGCCCCCACGGCGTAATTGCGGGGCGTAATTACGTCCCGCAATTAAGCCGTGTGAACCTAGCCTTAGAGTTCAAGTTTGCCTATGGCAAAATAGTAAATATAGTGATTAAGAGTTCCTCTTTGTCCTCTTGCTAGATTCCCATTTTTTTTGGGAGACTTAGTGCTGTTTGTATCCCATAAGCAGCCCTTGGATAGCAGGAGAGTGCTACAGACCAAATGAAGACCGTGTATATATTCAATCATTGCAGAGGTGCTGCTTTGTTATGGAGAGGTAGCTACCAGTGACCATAGTGTCCCCTTATGTCATAGGCAGCACAAGGACTCCTGACACTTCAGCCTTTTGGACCCTTGTGAGTGCGATGTATTTAGGTTAGTTCTAGTTGTTCATGAATTTTGAAGTGGAAATAGTTAAGGGCTATTCAATAAGAACAAAGCAGGTAGTCATAAGTGGCTTTAGCGGCTGTATTGTTACATGTGAAGCCAGTGAAATGTAGTCAGTTTTCAGCATTCCTGTTATGCAGCGCTCTTCAGCAGGAGGTCATGGTCTATATGTGGCATTTAATGGAGGATTATAGCATGACAGTCATTTTAATCATTATAGAACTATTCCCCTTGAAATTGCAGTTCACTTCTGCACAATCAGCTACATGAGTGGTTACATATTACACGGTATTATAGTAACTCACAATGTAGACAAATGCAGAGCAAGACTCTACCAGTCCAGGACTTTGAGCACCTCTTACTATCACTGTCTAAAAGTTAGACAGCCAGTCTAAAAATTCACTAGACTTCTCACAATGGTTAATGCTGACAAGTCTAACTTTTAGACCATTTTGTTTTGGTTTACTTTCTATGCCAGAATTTTGGCACATTTTTGGCTCATTGTGTTAGTGTTACCACGACCACTTTCCCACAAAAAGCCACAACCACTTTTTTTTTAGTAGCCATGCCCCCTATCAAGGAGTATGCAGAAAGTGTCTTAAAGGGGTTTTGCCAGGAGGAGCCTTAGGGCATGTCCCCACGGCAAGGGTTTTCGGACGGTTTTTCAGCCGATTTGCGGTTTTTCAGACCGCCTGAAAAACCGGCCGAAAATTAGCACAATTGTGCTCTATGCAAAACCTGTGCAGCAGTCCCCACTGCACAGGTTTTCCTGTCGGACAGTTTTGCCGCCGGCGGTCTGGCGGCAAAACATTGTAGAAGCACAATCTTCCGTCCGGTTTCCCGATGGAAGATGTGCTTCTCAATGGGAGGGGGAGGGCTGTTCTCCGCTCATCGCGGAGAAAAGCTGTCCCCCCCGCGGCCGTGGGGACGGGCGCAAAACAGGACAAATACCGGCCAGCAAACTGGCCGGTATTTGTCCTGTGCCGTGTAAACGCGCCCTTATCTGCTAAGAAGCTAATGTAAACAAATAACGGAGCTGAAAGAGAGAGAGACGCACACAGCCAGAGCACAAAGCTGCATAAAGGATCGTGTGACATATTCACTGAAATAGTCAAACTGCAACTTGTGGATTCTGTATACAAAAGACAACACCTATTCTCCTCAGCAGCTTGAAAGCCCCTTCATGTTCTCTGTCATCAGATAAAGCAGGGATCTAATCACACTACAACTAGTTTATTCTGTATACAAAAGAAAACATATTACTACCCGGTGCCTTGAAAACTTCTGCTGCTCAGTCTCATCAGATAAGAAGCTCTCTCTGCTCAAGCCCGTCCAGCAGCTCTTGTCAGGCCGTATCTAATACAAACTTTGAAGTAACCAAGGGCATGTAAGGAAGGCTGTAGCTCTCTCACATATATAATCACATATATTTAGAAAAGTGATTAAAAACCCATTTTGGAGGATCCCACGTCAACATTACATCGTGGCAAAACCCCTTTAAGACCATAATAAATGTGTCTGGGACTCGCTGCATCAAAAATGTCCTACTTTTTGGTGCACTTTAAGACACTTTTCTGGTGCAACCATATTAGTAACTGGGAGTCATTGTATTTACCACACTGAGATGTAATTGACATTAAAGGGGTTGTCCCATCTAACTGTTTTCACTCTTCATCACCTCTTTCTGTGCAGGCTGTGAATGGGTCTACAGTGACTTTCATTTCAGCTCTTCTAGCTCCTATTCCTAGCTGTGCCTGTTATAGGGAGACACGACATATGAAAATTCCACTCGAATTCTGTCTTAAGAAACTGTCTGGTATTTTATCATCTTTTGCAAGGCTTTTGGGAACGATTCTGTTCGCGGTTTGCGGATTCACCCGTCCCCCATAACCATTGAATTGCACATCTTCTGCCTGTAAACCGGGCGGAAGATTGTGCATGTTGTAAGTTTTTCAGAACTCCGGTGGCTGAAAATCCATGCCTCTGAAATTCCGTTCTATGTAGACTACTTAGCAGATTTTCTATTAAAGTCTATGGGGATGGTTTCTTGTTAGTTTTCAAACGGTTTCCAAATCTGAAAACTGTCTGAAAATCTGACAAGAAAAACCATGCAGTGTGGACGTACCCGACACAGTTCAAGCAGGATGTCTGGCCATAAATGTGAGTTATCAGAGCTATATTTGTCATGAGAGACAGCTTCTAGTGAGGGAGAAAATTTCACATACTGCCAAGACACATGTTAGCTTCTGAGTGACTTTATCTCTGATGTAATTGTGCATAAATGTGCTCTGCAGACCTGACAGGATGGTACAAGGCTTCTACATGGTCAGTAACTTAGAGTTACAGTTACAGTTTTCTCTGTGTAAAGTTAAAATCAGAAACTAAGAAGCAAGCTCCATCCTGCTGATAATAGACAGCAGACAGTGTTGGACTGGGGTACCTGGGGCCCACCAATGAAGTTGATTCATGGGGTCTACTAGTCGAATTAATACTTCTGCACAGCATCTATTCATGACTGTACATACTGCACATACCTAGGGGCCCAGTAGGGGTTTCCCGTGCTGCCTGGTGGGCCAGTCTGAGCCTTGCTCTTACTCTAAAATCAGTGAGATTGGAATACCCTTTTACGCTGTCCAGTCAGGACACAAATCAAAGCCACCAAATTCAAGGATTAAAATAATGTAATAAAATAATGTACGATTTTTAACCCCCTAAGGACACAGCCATTTTGTGTTTTCAGGACACACTAGATTTTGAGAGATGCAACATTTTTAAATTTTTTGTCAGTTTAGCCATATGAATGCTTGTGTTTTGTGAGATGAGATGTAATTTTTTAAATTTCAACCTTTTGAGGTACATCTAGTGTATTGAAATGTTTTTAGGAGGAGGCGGGAGTGGAAAAATACAGAAATTCTGCAATTTTTTGAGGTTTTCATTTTGATCTAGTTTATCTGGGTGTTTACCATGTAGTACATACTGCATGTTGCATGTTGATATGATATGAAATTTGTAGTTTTTTTCTGCTTTTGCACAATGTAAACATTTTTTTTTTTTTTTAAATTGTGTTGCCATATTCTCATGCTCATAACTTTTTTTATTTTTATGTTGACAGAGCTGTGCATCAGCCTGTTTTCATCGGTACCATTTTATGACACATTTGACTTATTGATCACTTTTTTTCCCATGTTTTGGACAGCGTGATGAACAAAAAAGTCTGTCATTGTTTTTCTTCTTTCTTTTTACCTTGCTGGTTTTGTTTCCATAGTGTTTATTTTTTCCTCCCCGTCTTCCAAGAGCCATAACTTTTTTATTTTACCACCTGTAAGCTTTATTCGGGTTGTTTTTTGTGGGACAAGATGTACTTTTTAATGGTACTATTTACTATGTAATATACAGTGAAACCCCCCAAAAAAGAAAAGAAATGCAGTTGCCACATTTAGAGGGTAAGGTGGATTGGTTATCAGTGGAGTTCATTGGGTAGTATAAGTAACTTGATGTTTTTATTCTGCAGATTAGTAAGAATTCTGCAATACCAAATTTTGGGAGTTTTAGTTCTGATTTATTTTTTTAATTTGCTTTTCAGCACCATTTTCTGCAAACAATAACTTTTATAGTTTTTTTTATCTATCTATCTATCTATCTATCTATCTATCTATCTATCTATCTATCTATCTGTTGTATATCTACATCCTCAAGTCAGTGAATTGTTTTCATTTTGTCATGACAAAAATTCATTCTTTATTTTTGTTTTTACTACTTGTTCGGACACAGCGCTATATCAGGTAAGTAAAGGGAAATATTTTTTTTAATTATTTTAAATCTATCTAACAAAACCTAAGAGGGGCTCGCTTTTTGGGACTGAAGATATTTTTATTAGTACCATTTTTATAATGCCCATTTTTTTAAATCACTTTTTATTTAAATTTTTTAGGTGAGTGAATTGACCACAAAAGGAAATTCGGGGCTTTGGGAAATTTTTATTCAATTTTTACTTTGTAGAAATAATTTTATTTTTTAAATAGACTAGACTTATATGGGTGTGAAAATTTCAATGATATGTGACATTTTATTTGTAGGGTGGCAAAAGAGGGTATTTTGAATATTTTAATATTTATTTTTTATATTTTTAAAAGTTTTTTTTCTTTACTTGTACATTTAATATTCCTGGGTACTTGACAACTGGGGACAAAAGCTTGTCAAAAAATTCTGCATTGAAAAAACACAAAAAAAGTGACTTTTTTTTAAATCAAAAAAACAGAAACAAGGCCATGTTACAGCTCAAAGGCGGGACTGAAACTAAACCCAAAAAAGGGGGAGGCAACCGGCCCCTACTCTTGGAAAGAAAAAAAGGGTCACGAGCGTAGCTCACATACCCCCCACAGGGAAACAATTAGACGCACATTAAATTGATACCTTTCACATAGTAGCAAAAAGCCGCAGTATAAAAAGGGGGGAGATTACCAAAAGAAAAAATACCGTAAGACAACCACTCACAAACTTCATATATGAGGGGGGTGGTTCGGGTTTTTTAAAAATTTGCATAAGATAAGGCTTACAAAAAGGGTGCCATTAATGCAGAATTGTGGTGCCCATGCTGGTTTTCAGCCATTACCCACTACTATTTGATTGGGCGGGGTGCTTAGCACTTTTTGGGTGTCCAACACAAAATACAGACACCCTTTGCTCCCAGTACTTTTGGACAAAAAAATTGACATACTGGAAAATATCAAATATGAGGTATTAGTTAATACAGTGGCCACTATATGCAAGCCTGAAAGCCCCATCAAGGCTCCTCATTTCTTGCAAATCCCTACACTAACAATTTACAGAAAAAACACAGATAACATGGGACATTACTCAAAAAATACAGATACAAGGCCATATTCACAGCTCAAAGGCTGGACTGAAACTCAACCCAGTAAAGCGGTAACACTGGCCCCTATGCTACTTGGGAAAGATAAACTATTCTGCACTGCAGTAATATAATGCACTGCAATTTTATAGTGTAGTATACCTGTCATCCTAATGCTGGCATCTTATAAGGTCCTGGTCCTAATCGTTGTACTAAGATAGTGAAGATAGTGAAGTAATGGATTTATACATCATATAGCACTTAAGGGTTAATACTTCATGTTACCTCTAAATACTGTGTGAATCATGGAGGCTTACTTCTGAAAACAGTGCCCCAGCTGTCCACAGGTTGGATATGGTATTGCAGCTTAGCCTCATTTACTTTCCTGGAGCTGATATGAGCAGGTGAAGTGCTGTTTCTGGAAGAACGCAGCCATGTTTTCTCTAATCCTCTGTTACCCCTTTAAAGATGCTTTCTCACTATGCTGTTTCACAGAGCCACTGCCAGCTTCAGACTCACACTTGGCACATCCAATCTGCTATTCCTGTAACAGTCACATGAGCCAAGAGGTTTATAATTTGTAGTACACAAGGATACAGGCCTTTAAAGTTGAAAACGTGGCATATACTTAGGTAAACAAGCTCCTGTGCTGGAGATAAGACTCAGCAGGGAGTGACTCATTAAGGTCAAACTGAGGGACTGATTGCAGTTTGGAGCAATGAGAGATAAGAAAGAGCAGCGAGAGGTGGTCGGTAACCTAGAGAAACGTGTGTACACTAGTAGTAGATAAAATCTCTTTGTATCTCCTAACCCAAGCAAAATCAAAACAGCAATGTATTTGGTAATAGTCTTCATTTACCTTTCCATATATGTTAAAAGCTTAGCCCTCCTTTACATTTTGAGTGAAAATGGTCTTAAAAATGTATAAATTAAATTTGTGTAGGTGAAGGGAAAGAAAATGTGACAATCAGGGACCATTCAAAACGATCTGAAATGTACGTGAAATACTTTAGAGTTGTCTCTTACTAACCCTGAGTTACAATAATCTCTGCTTTACCTTTGTGCAGCTTCAGATATTGAGTTACTATCAGGAATTATATACTCAGTTGTAATTTATTGCTTTGTGATTCTCCCAATTGCACTGCTCTTGGTTTAATCTATACTGTAACTAAAAAAAGACACCTTCTATTGTATCAGCTACACAGGCAAAGCAGCTAGATTAATAAGTATAGTTTTACTGCCCTCTACAGGTTTCCATGGAGAATGTCATGAACATCTCTAGCTTCAGTATCTTAGCATTTTATAACGCTTTTTGTATCCATACAGGGGTGATCCCACCGACACAGTGACGGCATATCTGGATAGGATATGTCACAAATGTGTGACAGGTGCAGGTTCTACCTATCTCAGGACCAGGCCTCTTAAAGTCTTCTTTCAAAATGAGTCATTTGCCGGAAAAGCAGAGAAGTATATTAACGCTAGGCTCACACTGTGTATTTGCACCTCGCCGGCCCAGAGACTTGCATTAACAGCGGCGCGTATACGCCGCAAGTAATTCACATGTCAATTATCTCCCCCCGCGGCGAATTCGCCGAGCAGGGAGAGGAGACGTTATCCATAGTTCTCTATGGGAACTGTGGGATTTCCGAAAAGACTGGACGTAAATTCCAAACCGTAATTTGCGCACTCCGGCGCGTAATTACGGACTGAAATACGTCAAATTTTAAGCCATGTGAACATAGCCTAAAAGGGTGTTCCCACCTGACACTTTGATGGCATATTGATAAGGAACAGGCCCCTGAAAGTCTTTGCCCCTTCTGTTCTACAGGACTTCCAAGTCCAGCTGAATGCAGCGCTCACCTGTACTCAGAACTCCTATAGGACAGAATGGAGAATCGTGAGCAGGTGCGGTCAACTCTCCATTCTGAAAAGGAATTTGTGGTTGCCTGTTCCTCAGATAGGTGCAGAGCCCATAAATGGGACCCACACCACCCAACTTTATGGCAAACCCTATCCTGTGCCTCAACGGTGAGTAGGAAACCCCATTAATTAGAAAAATTTTCGAGCAAAAGACTTGATAATTTTCCCACACATTTCCTTTTTAGTTATGTGCACAAATGTTTCAAAGCTAACTTGTACACTCACTGTAGAATCCCTTACTACATAGTTCAGATCATGCAGCTTTAATAACACTCTAAGGGCTTATCCCCACTGCACGGGCTTTCACCCGGATTTACAGACGGTTTTCGGTTTTCAAAACCGTCTGTAAACCATTTGTCAATTTTTTTAAAATGGACCTCTAAAAAAACCCATGCAGGGGGGACCGAAAGTGGGGGGCCGAAAAACATAAACATTTCTTTCCCCCCCGCCCCTTTTCGGTTAATGCGAAGCGGGAGGGCTTTTCTCCGCAAATAGAAAATCAAAATTGGTGTTCCCAGAACACTGATTTTTTTAAGCATGGATTTATTTTCAGCGCTGAAAAACAAATCACCTATCAATTCATGAAGCGGATTTAGTTCTTAAAATGCCCGTAGAAATCAATGGAGAGGCTAAAATCAATGTCCAATCCAAAAGTGAGACATGATAAAGGGGTTTTCCCCCTTTTTTGGCTTAAAAAAGGCCCAAAAGGGGAGCGGGCTGTGATGTTGATGCCCCCAAACAAATGTGTTAGAAGAAAGTAGAATTTTCCAGCAAACATCCAGGGTATTTAATCATGCTAGGATTAAGGAAGTTTTACTTCCGAAACGCGTTAGCGCTTATACCATGTATTTGTCTGGGTTTTTCCCTTTTTGAATTTTTTATTTTTAGTGAAAAAAAGTTTGAAAAATTTTTTTTACTACAAATCCCCCGGATTTTGGGGGAAAAATTCTACTTTCTTCTAGGACGTTTAGAGGCGGCTTCTACCTCTCCGTGCACTTCAGCGGTTGGTTATATAAAGAGGTGAGCTGACCATATTGTTTTTAGACTAAACAAATGTGTTAGGCACATTTTTCACAAGACTTAACACTTTTTAATGCACCCAACATGAGGGGGCATTCTGGGGGCGTGTCACACCACTCTCTTAGATACATATACAGTGGGGAAAAAAGTATTGTGCAAGTTCTCCCATTAAAAAAAATGAGAGAGACCTGGGAATTGAATCAAGGTTTGACCTCAACATGAGAAACAAAATGAGCAGTGAATTTTTGGGGGCTGTCGTGGGCAACACGAACTTTCAAATCCCCCAAAAGGGTTTTTTGGGTTTAAACTGGAGATGGCAGGCCACTCCAGGACCCTTTAAATGCTTTTACAAAACCCCCTCCCTTGTTGTCCTGACGGGGTTTTGGGATCATTTGTCAGCTGAAAGACGAGCCCTGTTTCATCTTCAATGCCCCTTTCTGATGAAAGAGGTTTGTACTTAAAATTCACGTACGGCCCCCCTCATTCCCAGGAAAAAAA
>JAODAL010066042.1:0-17946 GCA_025379985.1 Phyllomedusa bahiana
AGCAAACAAGCCACGCAGGGCCGATTTTAAGAAACGCCCGGAATCAAGCCCCCTGTCAAAGCGGATGACTTGCTGCGGCCGTAGACCAGGTCTAAACCCCTGACGTGACTGGCTGCGTGGTGCGGGGTACTGCGAGGTACAGAATCGGAACAGAGGCGTAGTCGGACAGGCAGGAGGTCAGGGCAGGCGAGAAGTCGTGTCAGATACAGGCAGACAGTCAGGGCAGGCGCAAACAGGCAAGTCAGAAACGAGCGGAACGGACTGGTACAGGGTAATCAATACGGACAATAGAGACACTCTAAGCTCACTAAACGCACACCAACAAACTGGCAGCGAGTGCTGGGGGCGTAACCCTTAAATAGAACCCCGTGACAATAAGGCTCTCCTGTTAATAGGTGGTGCTCCACCAGACTTGATAGTAGAAAGGGAGTTGTTCCCTCTTTCAGAAGCAAAAAGGGTTAAACGATGAGGTGAGAGATCAGGTTTTTAAATAGTGAGTATAGAGGTTAAGAGTTATATAAAATAAAAGTAACGTTTTAGTGTTTAACAGATAGAGAACTGATAGAGTTTAAGTTTGCCTACGGCAAAATAGTAAATATAGTGATCAAAAGTCACTCTGTTCTCTTGCGAGATTCCCAATTTTTTGGAGATTATATATCAATAAATATTGGCAGATTTTACATAAGGATGAGAAATATGGGCATTTATTTAAAAGTAACCACAATGCATATTCAAATAGGGAAGAACAATAGGAGATCAGTTGGTGTGATCTGACTTTAAAGCAGTAAAGGACAGACAGTCTAAATTACAAACAAAAAAACAGGGCACTTTTCCATGCTTGGCGTGCAGCAACTGCAACGCCATCATAAGGGCACCTAATATTATGCATCCTACCCAAGGTCAAGAAATTCCTTTGCACGGCTTTCACACTTGCAACAGCAAGAATGTGATCTAAGCGTTAAAATGCCCTTGTGGAAAACTATATGTGGAACAGACCAGCCGTCCCATCAAACAGAGGTTGAATGAACACAAGTCCACAATATGTAGATATCTAAAGAAAATGCAGGATAGCAGTGAGCAGGAGACTAACAAATATGGCGAAATGAACGTAGTATGCCACTTTAAAGAATTTAGACATCAAGTGAGTGATTTGAAATGGTGTGTCCTAGAAGAAGTGTCTGAAAGGAATGGTGATATCGGTCCAATGCTTCTGAAGTGTGAAGCATTTTGGATTGATAGATTAGGGACATTGATCCCGAAAGGGTTAAATGAAGTTTTTAACTTGAGATGTTTCCTATAGGTATATTGTCGTATGTTGTATATCGCATTATGTGTTGCTTGAATATTTGACCAAGCTGAAAGGTTGTGTACGATTGTTACAATTTTATGAATGGGTAATCACGTGACTATGATAGAGCATATATAGATTTACCTGTCACCGGCAGCGCATGCTTGAAAAAGGAAGTGGTTCTTCCGAAACGTCGCCAGGATGCGCGAGCTCTCTCTTCAGCTCTGTTGAGAGTCCGGTCATCAGCACTGAGGACTCGTGTGAATTCATTGCACTTTACATGGATGGACTGAACTAGAGGACTTCTCTCGGTCATTACGCCAGGTTTACCACTTTTTCGTGTCTCTATATATTTAACAAGTTATTTATTGTATTCTTATGGAAGTATTACAATGTTGCATTTGAAGAAAATGAAAGAAGTATAAATTATATCAAGCCTTGAGGTGTTTATTCTTATATGAATGCTATCAGCTGACCCAAACTAACAGTGTACAAGGGCTTCATCATTATCATTGGGAGAAGAGAGCTGCAGCTTGCATGTCAGGCAGTGGCGCAGCCCTTAAGTCGGTAGTGTGGCCGGGAGTCAGCAGGGTAGCAGCAGTGCGAGGTTGGGAGCCAAACGGCCACGATTTAGACCACCCACTTTGCAGGTCCAAGAAATTAGCGGCACAGGGGCTCACCGGGTCAGCGGTGGTAACAGTCAGTCAGTGCAGCGCTTTGGTGGTAAAATCACCTACTCGGCGGTGTGGCAGTTTTTGCTAAGACACCAGAGGAGGCGAACATGGCTATATGTTGAATCTGTGGCCAAAAAAAGTAAAGCATGACCAGGGACCTAACGTTGGCACCCCGGCCCTGCATCAACATCATGCAGTGTCACCATACGTGTTTCAGATGTGGTGGTCCATCCTGTCCCAACAGCAGCAGCACTCAGTGGCACTCCTCCTATTTCAGGCAGTCAAGGCTTCACCACCTCTGCCGAAGACAACTCCCTGTCTATTAAATCATCTACCAGTCCAGATACTCCTGCTCCTCGGCACTCATGGTGCCAGCAGTCGTTCACCGAGACGATTGCCAAGAGACAGCAATATGCGTCTAACCATCACTAAGTGCAGAAGCTGATCGTGCTCCTGTCCAAGTTGCTGGTACTGCAGTCCATCCCTTTTCAAGTAGTGGACTCTGCACCATTCAAAGAACTGACCAGGAAACTTGACATTGACTTCTGCCATTGTAACAACACGTGTAGTGGTTCCTCTGGACCACCGTAAGAAGTGGCAGCAGCCACGCCAGGGAGAGGGGTCTAAGTAGGTCCCGGTTTCACCAGAGCCCGCCGCAAGGCAGGATGGACTTTCTGCAGTGGGAGTCCTACCAGGTTGCTATCCCTGGCGCTACTAGCTTGCGGTGGCAGCCGAGACACAGCCAGGTACCGTATCGTAAGACGCAACTCGTAGTCAAAGTTCAGACCAACAGGTCAGGGCAGGCGGCGGAGATTCGAGGTCAGGTAATGTAGCAGAAAGGTCGGGTACATGGGCAGACAGGAACCGATGAACAGGGGGAAATTGATGAACAGGAATAAATATATTAACAGGGGAAAATTATTGAACAAGGGGAAATTGATGAACAGGAATCAATATATTAACTAGAGATGGGCGAATTGATTCTAACGAATTCGTTTAGAATTTAAGGAAAACTTCGGTTCGGAACGAAGTCGAAGTTTGGGGTACTTTGCGTGAACGAAGTGTGCTTTTGATTGATAAAATGGCTGCGAGCACATGGCGTTACATGGGGCAAAGAACTCTGGGAGGAAGAAGGGCATAGCCTACATGACATGTGCAGAGATGAAGCCAATCAGAGACCGGCGGGATTCTGTGACGTCACCGCACTATATAAGTCCGGGCGCGACGCTGGGAGCTCATACTGCTCTCACTGTACTGATTAGGGAAGGTGCTGCCACGGCTGCTAATGATATCTCTTACTAAAGAACTCATTTTTATACAGCGATTTTTGGGGGGTGTCACAGCTTGTCTCAGAGACTGCTTCTCTTAACGTTCTAATTCTGATTTTGTGGGGTATTGGAACTGAAGTCCAGTGTGCGTCCAATGCAGCTGCATATACATTTTAATGCTATCTGCTCACAGCACATTGAATATCCAAGGGTTATCTAAGCCTGTTCCTGTTGTATTCATTTAAAGAAACAGCGTTTTTACAATCCAAATACCACTTCATTTTTGGTTGCTCAATTCTTTTGCGCAATTTACATCCAGGGGTTAATTAAGCGTTGTTCTGCTGTTGTGGTGACTAAAAGAAACCGTCTTTTTCACCGCCAAAAAAAGACATTTTTCCTGTAGCATAATTCATAACCGAAGGTTAATTACAAGTTTTTCTCTTGCTGTGTACCGTAAAATACACACCATTGTAACACGCTACAAAGCTTGTCGTTTTTGGATGCTCAATTCTTTTGCGCAATTTACATCAAGGGGTTATTTAAGCGTTGTTCTGCTGTTGCGGTCACTAGAAGAAACCTTCTTTTTCACCGCCAAAGAAGCAATTTTGCCTGTAGCATAATTCATATCCGAAAGTTAATTAACCCTGTTTGTGCTTTTACATTCAGTAAAATACACAGTATTTTTAAACGACACATACAACTAAATATTTCCTGGCCATTTGTGGAGCGCAATTTATATCCAAGGGTTACCCAAGCTTGTTAATGGGTTCATTTGGAGTCATTTACAGTGTGTGTATTTATCATATACAGATATCTTCATCAAACAGTGTCTGTACATTTTAGAACAAACAGTATGTCAGACAGAGAGGTGGCAGGCTCTTCACCTGCGAGTGGCAGTGGCACAAACATTCCTGGAGCAGGCCCAGGTCGCAGCACAGCAAGGGGACGTCACAGCAGGGGTCACTCGGTGAGGCCACAACTGCCGCTGTCATCTAGCGGCCGTGTGCTGGCCAGCAACCCAAGGGTTCTTGATTGGTAGACTAGGTCATCCACTTGCTCCCAGAAGACATCTGACAACCCCAGCCAAGAGTCGGTGGGAACGTCCGACAAAACCCTTAGCTGGCATGGCCCGGGGGCGGGTCAGCGGCCCTCACCTGTCCTCAACCCGCCTCTGTCCCATCCGGTTCCCTCAGCCAGAGATCTACTATGTGGTCTGGGCTCAGCGCCACTATATAGCGAGAATGAACAATTTGAGGAGGGCAGTCAGCAGCTACGTGGCAGCGAAGAAATGGGGCCAATATCCCCTGCTTCTTGCAGTAGGTGGCAAAGTATAGATGTGGAGAGTGGCATGGGAGGTCATGTTGTGAGGGGTCAGCTTCTGCATACCAAGACCGGTGATGAGGACAGCAGTGACGATGAAACACAAATAGATGATGATGTAGCCGAACGCACTTGGGAGGCTGCTGGGGAAAGGTGGGGGGGGTAGGAGCAGTCCCAGCTCCATCAGCAGCAACCTAAGTCTGGAGTCACTGATGAGCAGCTTCCTTCACCCCCCTAGTGAGGAGGGCAGCCAGCAGCAGGACCTGTAGCAGTCCCTGAACCAACAGGTGGTGGCCTACTTGGACCGCACTCTGCCACCCCAGTTAGAAGTTCCGCTGGACTACTGGTCAGCCAAACTGGATGTGTGGCCACAGCTTTCCGAGTTTGCAGTGGAGAAGCTGTCCTGCCCGGCCAGTAGTGTGGCATCAGAGCGGGTGTTCAGTGCGGTGGGGGCCATCGTTACCCCAAGGAGAACCCGCTTGTCCACGGGAAATGTGGAACGACTGACCTTTGTCAAGATGAATCAGGCGTGGATAGGCCAGGATTTCCACACACCAATGCCTTAGGCGTCAGACTACATCAGCTATGATGCCTTACCCAAACTGTGAGAAATGAGTCTGGGTTCAAGCTACCTGCCTCAGCCACTATTCTGATGCCGCCACCCACCTGATGCCACACATCTGCTGCCAGTTTCTCCATCAGCCTACCACCATCTTTACCAGGGACTGGTATTGCCACCCACCTCCACACTCTGTCATTGTGCCACTCTCTGACCTCATGCTGCTGCTGCCGTCACATCCACTCTCTGTGATTGTGCCACTCTATGACCTCATGCTGCTGCTGCCGTCACCTCCACGCTCTGTCATTGTGCCACTCTATGACCTCATGCTGCTGCTGCTGTTGCTGGTGCCGTGACATCCACACTGTGTCATAGTGCCACTCTGTAGCCTACTCCTGTTTTTGCCACCTCCAGAATGTCATTGTGCCACTGTCTGCCTTCATGCTGCTGCTGTGGCTGCTGCCGTAACCTGCACACGGTGTCAATTTGCTAATGTCTGACCTCATGCTGCTGCTGCCGTCACCTCCAAGCTGTGTCATTGTGCCACTCTGTGGCCTACTCCTGTTTTTGCCACCTCCAAAATGTCATTGTGCCACTGTCTGACCTCATGCTGCTGCTGCCGTTACCTCCATGCTGTGTCATTGTGCCACTCCGTGGCCTACTACTGTTTTGCCATCCCAAGAATGGCATTGTGCCACTGCCTGACCTCATGCTGCTGCTTCCGTGACCTCCACACTCTGTCATTGTGCCACTCTGTGGCCTACTCCTATTATTGCCACCTCTAGAATGTCATTGTGGCACGGTCTGACCTCATGCTGTGCCACCATCACCTCCACACTCTGTCATTGTGCCACTCTGTGGTCTACTACTGTTTTGCCACCTCCAGAATGTCATTGTGCCACTGCCTGACCTCATGCTGTTGCTGTGGCTGCTGCCGTAACCTACACACTGTGTCATTGTACCACTCTGTGGCCTACTCCTGTTTTTGCCACCTCCAGAATGTCATTGTGCCACTATCTGACCTCATGCTGATGCTGCCGTGAACTCCACACTCTGTCATTGTGCCACTCTGTGGCATACTCCTGTTTTTGCCACCTCCAGAATGTCATTGTGCCAATGTCTGACCTCATGCTGCTGCTGCCGTCACTTACACACTGTCATTGTTCCACTCTGTGGCCTACTCCTGTTTTTTTGCCACCTTCAGAATGTCATTGTGCCACTGTCTGACCTCATGCTGCTGCCGTGACCTCCACACTCTGTCATTGTGCCACTCTGTGGCCTACTCCTGTTTTTGCCACCTCCAGAATGTTATTGTGCCACTCTCTGACCTCATGCTCGTGGCTGCCGCCGCACCTCCACATCTGTCACTAAATTTGCCATCTGAGCTCTCAGTTGTTTTTTTCCGTTTTCGCTGGCATGACTTTATAAGGTCATTCCCGTTTCAGTTTTTTGTTCAGTTTTATCCTCTTCAGTGCCCAGGGAAATTTTATGTGAAGCGATTTTAAGAGCGGCGGCAGTCATCGCGTGTATATAAAACACAACTTTGTATGAAACCAAACCAAGCTCCCAACTTTCTACAGCACCCTCCAGGCTCTGTGCGCCTGGAATAGTGTTTTTAAAACGTGATTCGTCCCGAAGTAATTCGGCCGAAATGAATTTTGTGGGGAAATTCAGGGAATGACCGAACGAATTTTGAAAAATTCGCCCATCTCAATTTTAACAGGGGGAAATTTATAAAGGGGGGGAGATGATAAAGAGAAATCATTAATGATTTTTGATGATCCAACTGGACAGGAGTTTTCCCCCCGGGGAGAACGAAGCAACAGGGGGAAGAAAATCTCCGATCATGCAAGTTGTCATCGATTTGTGGCTAAAATTAAAACTTTGTGACAGAGATGGAAAAACTGTGCCATGCTGCTGGGAGGGGGGCTGGCCAGCCCCCCAACATGGCATACATGCAATTGGTTGTTAAAGTCTTACACCCATTTGCAAGACTTTCTAAAAATGGCCGGGGAATTTTTGCATGCACTTCAGCCATTGTTTCACCGCCAAGCACACCTCCTTAAGCTGTAGGGGGGCAGATGGTTTCCCCCCAACATGGGCTGTTTTGTGACATTTAAAACTTTGGGAAAATTCCGCCCCCCATATGTTGGAAGACTCTATGAACAGAGAAAGTCTTTAAATGGTTTTTTGATGATCCAAGCGAAAGGGTACACCTCGTGTAATTTAATGTCGGCCAGTGGCAGCTCTTTGCTGACCCTCCCGTTTGCTCGGCCCTTTATGTGGAAACACGTTTTTTGTCAGTCGCCAGGACTAAGGGTGAATAACACATTCCACTGCTAATGTTTCAGGGGACGCAGTAGTGGACCCACTCTGTGGCGATGGCAAAAGCCAGCCGGGGGAGCGGGGTCTAAGTAAGTCCCGTTTTCCCACCAACCCGCCGCAAAGTGGGAGGGATTGCGCGGCGGGAGTCTACTGGGCACTCCCCCTTGACGTGATTGCTTGTGTGGCACCAAGGTGTAGCGAGGCAAAATTGAAAGGAAAACTGGAGTATGGACAAGGTCAGGACACCCGGAAAGGGATCGGTCAAGGGACGGGGGAAAGAGATACGGTCAGGATATGACAGATGAGGCTAAAGGGAAAACTCCTCTATAGGTTAAAATTTTTTAGTATTATTTATATTTGTCTTGGGGCGGTTGTTTTGAGGGCCCTTTTCCTTTACAAATGCAAAAAGGATTCCACAGCTTTCAAAACTGGACACCTGGATAATTTTTGAAACTTTTCCTTTATAATCTGTGTTATCGGGTTCATGAAGAAATGAACGTTTATAAACTTGCTTCTTAAACCCTTTAATCTGTGTGGATGTAATTTTTTTCCCCCGGTAACGGGGGGGGCTTCATAAGGATTTGTATTTTTAGTTTCGAAAGTTGGACATACGATTCCATTTTTCATAAGAAGGGTTCATAAAAACCCTTTTTGCAGCTTTTTGCTTTTGCTTCTTTTTGTTCTGTCCCATTCAGTTTTGTACTGAGTTCAATCAACAATGGCCCAAATGCAAAATAAGCACCAAAAACATTCCCTGTATTATGGTTCCAAAAGTTCAAAAGTTCCATATGCTGCTTTGAAAAAACTGGGAAAACGCAAAAAATTTTATTCAAACCACCCGTTTATACTTCATGAGTGTTTGATCGTCACTGCTGTCCTCCTCAAGGTCTTGTTATGCAGAGGCGACCGCTCCCCAAAAAACCTCCCATCCCATCTCCACAAATCTGCAAAAGCAGGGTTCTCCCCCCCTTTCGTTGCAATAGCGCTGCTGTACTCCTAAAAATGTTCGTCCCCGCTGAAGTGGGCTGAGCCGACCACCTAGTTCTCTGGCTGGGGACCTGAATGGGACGAGGGGGGTCGGGACGGGTGAGGGCACTACCTGTTCCGGGGGGCCATTCCAACAAAGGGTTTGTATCTCACGAACCCCCCGACTGTTGGCTGGGGTTTGCAGATGTCATCGGGGAGAGTTGAGACCTCCCAAACCAATCAAAAACCCCTTGGGTTGTGATCAACATACGGTGCTACATGACACCGGCGATCTGGCCTCACGAGTCACCCCTCTGGACCCCCTTTCTGTGCTCGCCCCTGGCCGCTCCGGGGGAATTTGTGCCATGCCACTCGCATGTTAAGAGCTGCCACGTCCTGTCTGACATACGTTTTTTCAAAAATGTACAGACTCTGTTTGATGAAGATTTTGTATATGTAAATACACACCCTGTATTTACTCCAAATAAACCCATACAAGCTTGGGTAAACCCCGGTATAAATTGCGCTCCACAAAAAAGGCCGGAAAAATTTACTTTTATTTCGTGTAAAAAAACTGTGATTTTACTGAAATAAAAGCACAAACAGGCTTAATTAACCTTTTGGGTATGAATTATTTTTTCATTAAAAATTTTTTCTTTGGGGTTGAAAAAAATTTCTTTTATGACAACAACAGCAGAAAAAAAAGCTTAATTAACCCTTTTTTTAAAATTTCACAAAGAAAATGTGTACCCAAAAATTTCCAGCTTTGTGTGTTAAAAGCGTGTTTTTACTGCCCCAAAAAGCAAAAAACGCTTAATTTAAAACCCTTTGGTGTAAATTGCGCAAAAGAATTTGATGCCAAAATTCCCTTTTTAGCGTGTTAAAACGACGTTATTTTACTGACCAAACGAGAAAAAAACGTAATTTTAAACCCTTGGATATGATTTTTTGCTAAGGCAAAAATTTTTTTCTTTGGCGGTGAAAAAAAACTGTTTCTTTTAGGACCACAAAAAAAAAAAACCTTTAAATTTAACCCCCTTTGGGTTTTAAATTGCCAAAAGAAAAAAGAGAGCCAAAAAAATTTAAATGTATTTGATTGTAAAAATTCTGTTTCTTTTTTTGAATCAAAAGCAAAATAGGCTTAGAAAACCTTGGATTTCAAAAGTGCTCAAAGAAACTGAGAGATAGCATTAAAATGTTTTTCAGCTGAAAATTTGGGGCCCACGGACTTCAATTCCCAAAACCCCCCAAAAACAAAATTAGAAGTAAAGAAGCAGTCTCTGAGACAAACGGACACCCCCCAAAAAAAGTGTATAAAAATTTGTTCTTTAGTGTGGATCTCAGCAAGCGCAGCTTCACTCAAGCCAAAAGAAGGGGTGAACTGCCGCGTCGCGTCCGGACTTTTTAGTGCGGTGAGTCACAGAATCCGCCCGGGTTTAGATTTGGTTTTTCTCTGCACATTCATTTTGGTACTCCTTTCTTCTCCCATGTAAGCCTTTTCTGGGAGCCCTTTTATCAATTAAAAACCGCTTGTTCCCGCGAATCCCCAAATTGACTTCCTTCAGAATCAAAATTTTCCTGAAATTCTAAAAAATTCCCCTTTGTTAGAATCAATTTGCCATCTCTGTTGTGCTTTTTAACTTGCTTTCTCGGTCAGTTTTTTAAAGTAAAAAAGAACTAAAACATTATCATTCTTCTGTCGGATTCCACATAAAAAAAGCATCCAAAACATTTGTATGTGAGTTCCGCATCCAAAACCACATACAGATGAATGGAACCCATTTTCTGATGTGGATAAAAACAATGACAAATCCACCGCGGTTTTCAGGTAGAATCCAATGAGAATCTGCCAAGTAAATTTTTTTCTCATTGTCTAGATGTACTTTAATAGTATTATAATAAATCAATGACAAGAAAACGAGTTCGCTCACCCGATGTAGATTTCCTGTGTAATTACGGCTGGGTGTGGATTGCAGTAAAAGCACAGAGATTGCCTATGGATCCTAGGATAATACAATGTTGTAAAAGAGAAGGAAATCTTCTCCAGCTTCTTTTATATAAAAAAAACTCTTTATTTAATTCAATTCATATAAATGTGCAACTGCTTTCCCTAGTCATGGATTTTATATGAATTGAATTAAATAAAGAGTTTTTTTTATTTTTATATAGGTTTTTTTTTTCATCTAAAAGAAGATAGTAAATCAACACAAATAACACACAATGTTTGCTAAGAGACAAACTGCTGGGAAAATAGCCTATAACATTGTATACAATACATAATAAATTTCTTGAATTAATGATAGACTTAACTTTTTAAGGATACCACTTTTTAATTTTGAAGAAAGAACAATTTTTTACATATTTCATGTTTTGAGAATTATAACTTTATTGCTGTATAAGGCCTTACTTTGGCTAGACAAGTTGTATTTTAAGTGGCACTATTTTGGAGAAAATAAAGTATATTGCATGGGAGGACTTTTTTTTATTGTGGGGTTTTTAAAACAGTAATTCTTCAACTACTTTTGTATTCTAGGACCTCAGGTATGAAAAATTGTTGGTTAAGACTTTCTTTGTTGACCATAGCAACAATCAGCTCCCTTTAATTTCATTAGTGCTTTGAAAAAATTGAAGGGAGTTGATGGGGTTGTTATGGGCAAAAAAAAAACCCTTAGACCTAGGCATTTTTAATCTGTTCCCTTGTTTTTAAAAGCACTCACTATTTTTTGTTTACCTTTTTACCATTTTTCTACTACTGACATTTGCAACAAATTTTTTGTACGATATAGCCATTTAACTTGATGGTAAAATCAATGTATTCATATTATCTTTTCTTAGATCACAACAAAACATGCTAAGGGATACATGTATGATCGGGTTTTAAACTTTTTTCTGGCGTCAAATACGTCAAAGTGAGCTGGCTACGACTTCTAAAGTGCCAAACGAATGTGTTAGGCTCATTGTTCATAAGACTCAACACTTTTTAATGGTCCTAACACAAGGAGGTGTTTTGGGGGCGTTCTAGGGGCGTGTGGCACCACACTCGAAATTTAACCATTATAAATGTGGTTGGAAAAAACTGGGCGCATTATGCTCAAAGGTAGATTTTTTAATGTGGTCTGCCTAAGCCTGAGGAGACAAAGTGGAGATAGATTTGCTGTTAGGGTAAAAAACATCCAATATTTCTAAATTTAACAATACAATAAAAAAAATTTGATAATTACAAACTATTTAAAATTTTTAATTTAAATTTTAATAAAAAAAATCATAAAAAATTAAATAAAGTATATAATCCCAAAAATTTAAAATTACCCCCATAAAATTATTTAAAAATGAATAGATCTAAAACTAATTTTACATTAAAAACCCACGGATTTTTGTTAGAAAAAAAATTTTTTTTTATCTTAAAATTTAAATTTTTTTATGCTCTACCTTTATTCTACATACAGAAGACCGCACCCACAGGTCTTTTTGGGACCTGTGGTCCCCAAGCAATCATACCATGTTTCTATTCAAAGAATGCTTTTAATGCTTTTCTTTATTTCCAGCCTATTACAGCCTTTATTACATGTTTGGGCATTAAAAAATGCACCTAAGTTCCATAATGCGCCAAACATGTAGACGAGGTGCAATGAACTTTAGACATTTATGAACACACAAAAACCCCTTTCATACATTCAGGCACATTTGACACTGAAATATGGGTGCAAAAATGTACTTCGATGCACCTAGTTTCATACATTTTTCCCTAAAAGCATTTTTCTCTGCAGTGATATCAGGGAAGTTTATTTGCAATGTTTATCTTTGTTATATCTGTATAATAACTATGAACAATTAAAGTAAACCCTTTTAAATTTATGGTACTAAAAAAAGAGATGAAAAACCTAAATTAGGTCTGTGTCCATTTTTATTAAATATTATGTTTATCTGTGTTTTGAACTGTTACATCCGGTACAGGTATATTTTTATTTGTACGGACTTGGAGACTAAGACGGTTAGGCTCTAGTTACTGCAAAGCACATACAGTAACTGGCTTATAATTTAGAACCTAAAGGACCCTTACCAACACCTTACAGGGATTTAAAAGCCAGAATACTATAATTATGTCTCCAGTACAACACTGAAAGGGTTAGTCAAATCAACCAAATCACATTTCTCTATTCAGGAACACCTCCTTTTTTAATTTTATTGGCACCAACTGTTGACAATCGCTATCCCTCATAGACATCTTTGTGACAACATCTCAATTGTCACATATGGAAGAATCCACAGCACTCGTAGAGATCTTTTAGCAATTAAAGACATATTTATTCCATACATACTATGTACAAGAGTAGAGGAATGTGACCATATAATACATGATGTTTCGATCCAACCTAAACCTCTTGAGGGTCTCTGCAAACAATAAATATATTTATATAATGGAAAAAATGTATCAAAGAAAACAAAAGAATTGTCACATCAGAGCAGGTGCAGTGGGCCCTGACTGCCACCCCGCCCACTGTCCCTGCCTACTTGGCGTGCTGCCCTAAATGGCAGACCCCAACTGGACGGCAAGCCCTATGCTACTACGTGCAGGGCCGTCAGGGGAAAGTGAAGTCAAACAGTCCGGGTCAATAATGGTACAGGTACGTCAAAACCACAAATCAGAAACCAAGAGAATAACGGGAAGCAAGCCAAGGGTCAAAACACTGGAGGTAACATGGTACAAAATCGTAGGACAGAAACGTAGTTGAGCAGCAAGCCGGAGTCAGGAAATCGGGAGTAACAAGCAAATCAGGAAATAAGGAGAAGCACAAGGGAGAACCTTTCTCAGGCAAAGATTGACAGGAATGAGCGAGTTTAAATGAGGAACCCGGAGCCCGCCCCAGGAGACGATTGGTGCAGCCTCCGAGCCCCCCTATTGGCCAGTGCGACACACCCTCTACCCTGATTAGGAGCCGAGCTGTCACTTCTAGGCTCATCACCCTCTCCCTGAGTGTGTCAACTGACCAGAGGGATTAACCCCCACCGTGCTTTGCTGCTCCATGACGGAAATGTGCGCCATGACAAAAATATTCTACAATGCAAGCTAGAACAGCAGTCCACATCTACAGTATATCTTTTCCCATAGACCACCATTGCCATGCTTTTATCTATCATATTTTTTAATTATGACTTAAGTTCATCTCTGTTTATTTATTAATTTCTACTTTTTTATACCTTTTTTTTTTTTTTCTTATACATCTTTATTTTTGTATAGTCTTATTATTTTCTTTTGTTGTTTTTTTTAGTTTTTTTGTCCTTTTTTTATATACTCTCATACCCATAGCATTTGGGTTCTCTCTTCTTGTTTGTGCTGCCTCCTATTTTCACCCACCAAATTTATTTTTCCCTAAATATTGTTTTGTTTGATACATTACCCACTATATTTATACATGTATAGTTATTGTTTGCAGAGACTCACATGAGAAAAATTCCGGGTTTGGACTAAAATTTTTGTACAAGTTGGTCACGTTCTTCAAATTCTAAAAACCAAATGTCTGTGGTATAAATACAGGTCTTTAATTGTATATGAGATCTTGATACGTGGCTTGGATTGCCGAACATCTTTCTCGACTTGTAAATTGTATCCAATTTTTTTCCCCACTCTAGTACCCTAGATGTTAATAATTTTATGATCAGCTTAA
Organism: Phyllomedusa bahiana; assembly: GCA_025379985.1. Classification (NCBI taxonomy): domain Eukaryota; kingdom Metazoa; phylum Chordata; class Amphibia; order Anura; family Hylidae; genus Phyllomedusa; species Phyllomedusa bahiana. Next base: position 14,067 of record JAODAL010066042.1, read on the forward strand.
ATTACATTTAATGGTCGGGTCTATATTTTATACCCTTTTTTAATATTAGTAAGACCCTTTATTAAAGCCCATGCCCCGGGAGTTTTTCCCTTCCCTTGTAATACAATTGACTGGCAACAAACAGACTAAAACCCTTTTTTTGCTTTTTTAAAATCTTGCGCTTTTTACTAGCTTTAGGGAACATCAATAAAGGGCCCTACATCCCCCTTAAAATTTTCCCAAAAATTATCGTTTTAATACAAAGCTTTCAGTACTTAGCTGTATAGTTTCGTGGTACAATCACAAAATTTTTAAAACTTTCCTTGTCAGTGGTATGCAATCTTTTCCAAAGCTGCCCTGATGTGGAGCCAAACACTCCCTTTGCAACCCCAGCTGAAAAGTTTCGGAAATTTATTTCCTTCCCTTTAAGGGATGTGTAGTAGGTTTACACTCACCCGATATGTGAAACACATTAAGCGAAGATTTAGTATTAACCCTATGTTTCCTAACTAACCAAATAACCCCCTAGTTTCAAACATTTAAAAACCCATACGTCAATTAAACCCAAAATTTCCCAAAAATTTTTTTAAAAAAAAACTTTCATAACTTAAACTAAAAAAAACCAACTAAAAACATCTAAATATAACTATACTACCTATAAAAAAAATCTGAGGGCTAAACATCTCATTAAAAACCTTTGGGATCTTTTTTTTGAAGGGTTTTCTAATCCCAAAAAGCTTTTAAAGGAAGCAGCTGGAAAATTTTTTTATGATTACATCCGAAAAGGGATCTTTTTAAAAAAAACCCCCCGGGAAAACGCTTGTGGGGGGTTTTTTACTCGAAGAAATGTTTGGCTAGCGCTGTCTCCCCATATCCTTTTTTCTTTTTTTTTTTGGGTCCATATTTTTGTTTTTTTTCTTATTGTCGAATTTTTGTTTTGCTAATTTTTCACTCTACAGAGCCCACTTTGTTTGCCCTACAATTTATCCTTTGGGCCCCAAGGACCTTTTATATAAAAATGGTTATATCATTTAAACTATGTATCCTTTTTAAAAGGGGATGCTAATTTCCCGAAAGTGGAGGGAAACAAAGGGCCCCCAAAAAATCGCACACAATTTTTTACAAGAAAGGCATGGGGAAAATGCCACATTTAAATTGTTTTTCAATATATCTTGCTTTAAAATTTTTAGGGAAAGAAATATCAGAATGGGCCCCAAAGAATCATCCAGGGTTCTAAACCCCTTTTAAAAAAAATTCCTTGGTTTAAAATTTCCCAAACATATACCCATACTTTGGATTGTTTGTAAAAAATGCCCAAAAGGTGAAAAATAGCCTTCCGATAATATTTGAATTTTTGTTTATATGTTGTAAATATGAAAAAACCCAAAGGGACTTTCATTTTTGGGTTTTCCGTTTATCAATAGATCTTTCCCCTTTTTTTAAAATTTCCCCACTTGGATGTCATCTTTTTTTAATTTTTGTTTATTTTTTTTCCTCTATTTTAAAAATTTTTTTATTTGTTTTTCTACTTCAAATCGTATTGGGTGTTTTTGTCCTTTTTTATACGACGTACCTCAATTTAAATTTTCCCCCAGGGTTCCTAAAACCAAAATGAGGGGGAAAGATAGCTCTGGCCGGGCAACAAATTTTTTGTCAAAAAGCACACATCCCCGGGTTTTTGCTTAATTTTTAAAATTGTGTTTTTTGTAAAAAAAATATTTTAGGGTTTTTTTAACGAAGTACAAACTTTAAAAACAAGGAACCTCGGGTGGGGTCGCCCTTTGGTCCCCCGTGCTAAATTTTATATGACTTTTTTTGGAAAAATTTACTTTGTGTATCCATCTAAATTTATAGCAAAAAAAATTTAAAAAATGGTTAAATACGTCCCATTACGGGGTTCTTACTATGGGGGCTTGGGGGAAACCCCAAGGGAAAAGTTTTGAGGGGCTTTATGGGGTATAAAAAAACCAAAATCCCCTAAAAGTTTTCCCTGAGAAGAGCACAAGATAATTGAATTTTTTAGATTTTTTTAATAACAAAAAAAATACGTAAAAGGGGGTTTTCAAAAATAGCCTTTTTGTTTAAAAACCCATGGAAAGCAATAATTTGTTGCACCGGGGAGAGCTATCTTTTCCCCCCAGTTTTTTTTATGGAATCCCTAGGGGGGGCAATTAATGAGGGTACGGGCCCTATATGTACGGACGAACAGGGAATTTCGATGTTGAAGTAAAAAACTAATAAATTTAAAATTTTTAATAGGGATACAAAAAACAAGAACTAGAAAAGTGACCCTCCAAGTGAGAACTTTAAAAAAAAGGAAAAATCTTTGTATAAAAGGGGAACAAAATTTCAAGACCCTTTTTTTTTTTAAAGCTACATATGGGGGAACATTCTAATAAATTTTAAAGGAAGGCTAAAAACAGCTATTGGCAAATTTTACAAACAATCCTAAGTATGGGAAAAAGTTTTGGGATAAACCAAGGTAATTTTTTAAAAAAGGTAGAACCCCGGGTGATTTATTTGGCATTCGATATTTCTTTCTCTAAAAAATCTAAGCAAGATATATTGAGAACAACTAAAATGTGGGGACTTTCCCCCTGCCTTTCATTCAAAAATAGTGCGATTATTCCCCTTTTGGGACCTATGTTTTTTCCCCTCCCCCTTTCAGGGGAAATTTGCATACCCTTTTTAAAGGGTTTCTATAGCTGGGAGCTTAAAATCGTATTTATTTATAAAATGGCCCTTTCGGCAAAGGGGGATGTAGGGGGAAACGAGTCGTCTGTCGAGGGGAGAATTAGCGAAAAAAATCGGACAATAAGAAAATTTCAAACATATGGAGCAAAAAGAACAAAAAAAAAAAAGCTTTTGGGGGAGGGCGCGCTAGCCAAACATTTTTTGATCTAAACACACAGCAACGATTTACGCTGGTGTGTGTTGAAGAGATAACCCGTTCAGGATGCTAATCGTAAAAAAATCCCCGACTGTTCAACTGAAGCATTTTGGGTTAGTAAACTTCAAAAAAAAGAACCCAAAAGGTTTAAATGAATGTTTAGTCTCCGTTTTTTTTTTAAAGGGAGAAAAGTATTATTTAGAGGGGTTTAGTTGGTTTGGGGTTAGTTAGATATGAAAAGTAATTTTTTTAAAAAATGTAAAGGGAAAAGTATAATTAGACCCTATAGGTTAAATGTATGCACTAGTGGGGATAATTTTGGTTAGTTAGGAAAAAATAGGGTTTAAAATCATCGGGGTTTCTTAATGTGATCACATATCAGTGGGGTTTTGACTCTGACTACGCAAGCCTGAAGGGAAAAAAAGGGATTTCCGAAACTTGAAACTGTGTGCAAAAATGGAGTGTTTGGGTCCCCAACAGTCAGCTCGGAAAAGAGCTAAACCCCTGACAAGTGAAATGTTGAAAATTTTTGTGATTGTACCCCGAAAAATACACAGTAAGTAATGATGCATATTTTATGTTTAAAACGTTGGGTTTTGGAAAAATAAGGGTGTTTGCCCTTTTATTTTAAGTTTCCCAAAGCTAGTTTAAAAAACAGCAAGATTTTTAAAAGCAAAAATTTGGTTTTTAGTCCCGTTTGGGTTTCCAGTCAGTTAATAAGTTATGACCTGCTTAAGATGATCTTTGCAATGGATTAATAACCAGAAAATAATTTCCAGCACCCGCATTAAAGTATCCTGGACTTGAGTATCAATATAAAACATAAGATTTATTCAAACATCCCTTTTTTAAATGGAAAAAAATAAATAATCCCCTTTGAGTTTTAAATGTTTTAAAACCATATTTGTGCAGCATACATTTGGAAAAAGGGGTTTAATTTGTCCCCAACCAGAAACTGTAAAGGTTTCTAAGCCCACAGGTGTTAAAACTGAATGCACTTTCATCAGTTTT